>WSXT02123311.1:0-10894 GCA_011762715.2 Neuroterus valhalla | reverse complement strand
AAGATTATTCATTTTGAATGAATCGTGAAGCCAGAAATTATAGTTTCTTTACATCGCTACAGTTCTTGATGTGTTCGACCGGATCCTTTTGCAACTCCTTCCAAATTAACTTTCGCGGTCATACTACGATTATAATATGAATTGAGAAACAAAAACTGAATTTTTTTACGAATTCGTGTTCGTAAATTTAAATTTTTTTTTCAATAATAAAGAATTCGGTTTGCCGTCTGGGGAATATATTGATTTTACTCATTTTCACCATTCCAGAGGGTAAAGCCCACTCACTATCTAGGATAACGGAATTTACACTCTGGGATAGTCAAGATAACCATCCTCAATTTGTGTGTTGCGCACGCAAGTTGAAGGAAGCGCCGTTTTTCACAAAGGACGCGCTAGAGGTTATAACATTGTCGAGTTGAGTTTCTAAAGTCACTGCATTTAAAATTGTAAATTTAAATAGGGATTTGGAAAGTGCCGTGTAAAGTAAAGTTTTGCTGCTTTGATTTGCATCCGGAATATTGGTGAGTATTTATTTTTCCTAATGTATAAGTCTCGAGACCTCATGAAACTGACAGTTTTGAGGCTAGGGCTTGAATAACATTTATAAAACTATAATATTGAGATTTTATTAGAAATAATGAGAAAGTATATTATAAATCACTTGATCGAAAATTCCATCTTTTGATCTAAGACTCATGTGATATTATGTTCATATGAATAAAACTACGTATTTTCTATCGAAATTCGATTGTCCACTCATTTACTCTATTGATAAGAATATTTTCCTTATTTTTAAAACCCGTCATTTCTGGTATAAGAAAAATTATATTTTCAATTTATTTTTTCAATGATTCAAGCGAAAAAAAATTGACCATCTAAGATGGTCGTTTCAATTATACGAGATAAAGTTCATTATAAAAAATAGTGAACATAATTCTAAGAGATAGCTGTTTTGATTATCAGGGATAGAGTTCTTTCCCCATCAGAAATAATCATTTTGAGTATCTAAGCATGATAGATTCAACACTCCTGGAATGGTCAGGCTTACACTCCAGGATCGTGAACTTTATACTCTAGGATAATGAAGCTAACCTTCAAATTTTTATCCTCCACGGATGGTACGCTAAACCATCTAGCATGCTATCCCTTAGTTGAACCTGAAATATGGTCAATCTTACAGTCTAGATGGTCAGGTTGACTATCCATTTTTCTCCGTGTATTAAAGAAATAAAAAAGACCAGTCTGTGTCGCAGGAGCAAATGTTCACTTTCATCTGTATTTAAATTCATCTGGACTCAATTCAGGCACCAATAGTTTTTTCTCACGTTCTAGGACGATTTGATTCCTATCCCAGAAAACCGTAGCTGCATCTTACGTCAAGAAGTTCCCAGCGGTATCCGCGTGTCCTACTCACGCGGGAACGAAATATTACTACAGACCTAATGCGGTCCTGAAATTGCTTCATAACCATATTTGGCACTTTTATGGTATTAGCTATGACCATGTCCTTCCAATCGCTTCAAAGGAAATAGAGTCAATTATCGAGAACAAGGAGTGCCAAATCCACTGGTACTGCATGTTTCCGACGTCCCTATTGAACACACAAGGCCTGGCACCTCGGTCATCAGAAACAAGGAATGTTCATGATCGATTTCTCGTATCGTTCGACAGCAACATCACAGACAATGAGACTGAGAATGAGAAGAGGTATCAAGGCGTCCAAAAGGAACTGAGACGATTCTACTCAGAATATTCGATTGAAATAATTGTCCTCCTTATTCGTGCTCTTTTTTGTGTAGAGTTATTACTGGTTCGTGACCTCTGTGCCATTCCTGCTTGCCAGAAACATGTTTAGGCCATTTTTTGTGATTTCATCGTACTATGTGGTCACTCATCTCACAGTCGTGAAACGTGGCCATTAGTATAATTTTCCACAGTTCTACTGGGAGCAAATGTCACCATCCTAAATGGCAGTCGCTCTCAGAGGGACCTCACGATCCAATTTTTCTGTCTACATATAGCCGAAAGAAAGTTTTAGCTCAATAAATCATACTTCAGGCAGATGATTGAGGTTGCATTCTTCAGCTTCTTCTCCGACCTCTTCATCATTATTAACGAAAATTTCCTGAGTGTCAGCACTCAGAGTTTGGGCCACTTTTCCTAGAGATAGGATAGGGATCTTATAAATGTTATGAATGGATCAGATAATGAGAAATCTACGAATATTATTCATTAGCCCTTTAAGTTGTATTTGAAAAAAGAAGTGAAGAAGTTGGCCAAAGATGTGATCTGATAACAATTTCTTAGCTCACACTTAAATTTTGTGGAAATATAATGGAACAGAAGTGTTTTATTGCAAAACTATCATCAGAATTAGAAGTATTTGATTTCAAATATTATCAGCCATTGCATGAAATTATTGGACAAATCTATTGTTTTCTAATCATTGAGTTTGGAAGACACTATTGAATATTAGGTATCGCTCCTTTGTGTTCCTGTGAATAATCTTCAATATGCATGTAACAAAAAAGGGTTTTTGTTTCCAAAATAAAACAAAACAACTCTTATGCAGCCTATGCATGAATTTCGAAAATGTAAATTCCCTGTCTGTCATGTTTAGGAAACTAATATATTCTTGCACGCTAACCCCACAGCATGGTAATCTATGCATTACCTCATAATAATGGATTCAAGCGATTAGAACCAGGAACTCTGTCTCCCTGAGATCCATCTGTAGACTAGAAAGTCAGTTGGCTCCCGGAACACCAAAATATTCAATGATATGCAAGAGGATTTGGAGGTTGCCTCCTCAGTTTTCTGTCTTTTGTATCCTTTCATTTTCATGTTTTTTTTTATTTTAAAAGAGTTATTTGAAAAATGTTTGTCAAAAGTTTTCACAATTTTTGAACACCAACCGGAGCCGGATTTGATACTTCGGATTTTCAGGAGTTACCGTTACTTTTCATCTTTTTGGCAGCGGGTTAACACACTTCCACCTTCAGAATGGAACCATAGCAAGCTCCTAACGACGCAATGCTACCTGGGGTTTTCTCTTGAACGACAACTATTTGCTCTTATTTTTGGAGTAATGTGAATGCAAGCAGCCTCCTTTTATAGGTTCCGGAGCACGCATTAATTAATCGACATATAGCTAGAGCGAAAAGATAACCAATGATTTTGTCTATGGACTTCCTTCGATTATTATTTTTACTCCATTTTTTATGAATCAATTGATTTCATCCCTTCAAATTGCACTTGTTTCTTTCATTTCCTAATCATTTAACATCACGTTTATCTATTTATTTATTCTATCAATTATAATAAAAAATATTTTAGGTGTTTTTATGGAAAGCGTCATTCCGTACAGGCGAAGAACTTATTGTTGACAGGTTATCTTCTGGTATCAAAGTAATTTTTATACTTCAAACTTCGGAGCACTATTAGTCAGCCTAACTAAACAAAATCATTCGTGATTATTTATAGTTCTAGCATTCAGGGTTATGTATTTGGATGTTAAATACAACACAGTAAAGAGCTCGTGCAATTTTTGTATTACATTAGGAAATTACATAGATGAAATTTTTTTTGAACAACCATGCAAATTGTCTCTCGATAATCAATCTGGAAAGTCTAAAATGTGAGTATTCACATCACAACCGGAATTGAAGCTGGAACCTTATACCTGTTTCCAGAATAAAAGATGCGCATTGCACAAGTAATTTTTTAATTTTTAAGCATTTTTAGAGGAAGCATCAAATCATTCGAATAATTTTATAGGAGATCTCCCATTTACAACAAACATTTTCAAACATTCTTCACAAACATTAGCTTGACTGATGGCCTTTTATTTTACGTTAATTTTGATTAAAGTTGCGTTTTCTAACAAACATCATTTAGAAAGAGTTGTCTGAGTTTTCTTATTAGTAGTTGGAGATTTCTCTATAGTTTTTCAATTACAAAAAGTACTGTATGTAAGAGATTTTCTCTTCTTATGATGAAGTTTACTACTGAATTATGTACGAATTATCCATCTGTATACTGATTCATCTCTTTTATCCTGAAGAATTTATTCGTGATCTTTCGATCAATGTATCCAATAGATGACTTATTCGTTTTCCGATAAAGAACAGGGTCTGAGAAATTGCTGACCACCTTCACGCAGCCACTTCGTTGCAACTATAACACACGTTAAATCATGAGGACACTTTGTATCTGACCTTCATTATAAAAGAACTATGCATATTTGTAAGATAAATAAAATAAAAGTTCTTTATGATTGCCAACTTTCCCTTGAAATTTTTTAGCACAACGAATGAAACCCCGAATTGGATGCTTTGGACCAATTTTAGCAAAAAACTGTAAACTTGTAACCCTCAGAAAGCAATTCTGTTCCAACATTCAAAATGAAAACTTACTCCATTTTGTTCCAGAAAGAACCTCACATGCTCCATGCAGAGTCAGATAATCTCCTCTCCCGTTTCGTTTGAGATTATACCAGAATAATGCGGTACCTTTTCTAGGCCATATGGTAATATTCAACGCTGTAAAAACCGTACCACCTCCTTTTTCAACGTCATTCATCTAGGGAAAAAGCATTCTTCTAGAGTTGTATGTACGAAACATCTTAAAATTTATATATCAAAACTGTATATCCATTTCTCTCAAGATCGAAACATCATTACTATGGAGATGGCAAATATTGTTATTGTGACGCTTCACACAAGTTACGGCAAAGTATGGTTCTTTGAAAATAAAGATACTCTTGTCGTACAGATTGAACATTATTTGTTTACTTACATAAAACAAAACCGTTGCGATACGATTATTAGTATAATGATTCCAAAAGCTGCTGTCCTCTTTCTGAAAAGTTCGGAATTTATTATTCTATCAATAAAGTATAATTCCGTGCCAAATCGGTTCATCCATAGTTCACTTACCCAAAAAAAATCAACGTGTGGTCCATAAAAGCCTCCGACGCTGTAATGAGCAATTTGAAGTTGTTCGCCGATAATGCTCAAACCGGTCATATGGTTTACTCGACGATTTAGGACCCCTATGTGTTTACTCTCGTTATTTTCCAAAAAGACACTTTTTCCTATTCTGCTTTTGTCAATTTCCGGTTTATTAGTTTGCATATTCTGCACTTGTGCACTTTTTAACTGTGGAAAGATAATAACCCTAATTTCTGGAGACTTTCATTTCAACAAAGTAGTTCATCTAGGAAGGGCTTCTACGATAGGACACGGATGTCTGCATGTGGAGGGAGAGGGCACGAGTTCATTCGACATAGATCTTACTGAGGACCAGTGATAAATGAGGTACGAAATGCGATTCAGAAATAAACCCACTCGTGATTGACCTGACTTTGATACGACTTTGATCTCACAAAAGAAGCTAGTCTTGCTTCTGATTAATCTAAACTGTTCATAAAATAACAAAAAACGAGTCGATCTGATAATTTGGTGTTTCATTAAGGTTCTAGAAGAAACATCAAAACCACGTAGCGCAATGGAAAAGAGGGAGCGCACAACAGTGGCAAAAGTTGGACCTCATAGTTTGTGGAAGCCTCCTAATGTTTGTTCGGAGTAAAAACGTTTTATAGTTGCTTTAGTCTTTTGAGCAGAGATTCTAGCTTTCAGGTGGTTTAACCTACTTCCGCCCTACCGTTTACGCCCAAGATATTCTTGCGATTCTCTTCCCGCAAAACGCAATAATTTTGATAATGATAATAACCATCGAGCCGCAGCCCAAGCCTCAGTGACTAAGGAAGCTTAGTTTTAGTTTTAGTTTTTGAAGTGATTCTCAGGCTAGTCAGATATCGGTATATTTGCACAGCAAAGTGAGCCCCTACAACTGTGCCATCTAGCAGTCTTTCCAGCGAAACCAGGGTCGACGGCGCAATACTTCTGAGGGCGTCAGTTAGATGCCCGAATTCGCCACACTGGCCTGGTGTGTGTGTGTGTGTGTGTGTGTGTGTGTGTGTGTGTGTGTGTGTGTGTGTGTGTGTGTGTGTGTGTGATCATCATTCGGAATATGCTAGCGACCACAAAACAATAGTCCCTCGAAATGGATCCTCTAGCTTGGGAAGTAAATAGCCCCTTTTGAGGGAACCGACAGTTTAAGGTGGGTCCCGAACGACCGCAACTTTGGAAAAAGTACATAGAAAACTTTCGATTGGGATAGAATCCCAGGCCTCCTGCTCGAAAACCTGACGTGCTATCACCTGAGCCACCGAGACTCCGTTATTGAGTTAATTGAGCGCTAAGGCTTCCTACCAGAGGTCCAGAGTTCAATTCCTAAGCCCGACTTCTGGAAATTTTTCCATGTACTATTACCAAACTTCTGGCCAGTTAGATTCACCCTGAGCTGCAGGTTCCTGTTGAAAATTTTTCGCCCAATTTTTGCATTCTGATATGTCGTAATTTCAGATAATCTTTGATCGTGCACGCTCTTGTACCACTATCAACTCGTCTTTCTGGGGAGCCGATTGTCCGGGAGTGCCGATTATGGTATGAAAAGCTGAAATAGTAAGTCATCTTTTTCCTAAATGGATAATTATTTTCTTCTTCTACCTATGTTTGTCTAGCTCTACTGACAGATCATTTTTTCCCCAACATTGTTTCTTTTATGCCTTATCAACTGTTCTGCCATTCCAAGCAGTCTAATTCATCGGTTTTTGGATGCTGCCTAGAGAGGGGTGAGGCGTGGGGATTTCAACTCTACTCTACAAGATCTTTCTATGGATCCATAATTTGCTTGAGTTTTCCTGAACTGTAGGAAAGCATTGAAGGATACTTTCCGAAGAAAGAGAGGATGAATCGCTTTTCTCGACAGAGTTTTAATTGAAATCCGAACATCGCCTAAAAACGACTTTTTTTTGTTTCTTTTCACAAATAAACATTGAGAAGAAAAGTGAAGGTTCGACCAACCCTGTGCTTTGATAATATTTTCAGATTCTCTATTTCCTCTTCGTAGATAACATTGTGGTATATTACAATCCTGGGCTCCAGATATACTTCTTCTTCTTTGAACGGTGCTATTTTCAGAAAAGGAATACCACGATCGACGTAACGGCATTTCAATTTTTTCTGGATATCCGCGGGAAGTGGAATTTCTTTATTGCAGAGCTTCTCGTACCGTGTGCCTGCATACTGAAATTCAAGCATAAAATAAATAATAAGGTTCCTCTTCTGTCAAGAATTTGAAAGGTATACATCAGAAATTAGGTATTATATGCATTAGAGAGGGGTGAAAATCCCGGACATTTGGAACTATACACGAGGTAGTACGCAAGAGTTGCTTTCGAGGAAACCGAATCGTAGCCAAAAGCAATGTTGAAACCCTTTAACACTCGAGGTTTGGCATCAGAGTCGAGGTTTCGAATTTCCGCACATTCTAGAAAAAATTGTATATGGTTCAATTGTGAAAGCATTACGAAAACATTGCGAATCATAACATAAACTTTATGTATAATAACAGAATATAGGCATTTTTCTTCGATTCCAGTTGCAAAAGATTGAGAAACTATATATACTTTCATTTTTCAATGCTCAAGGTAACTTTTTCGCACTACACCATATTTACTTCCCAAAATTCGGAAAGGGATCTTTCTGACGTCGCGGTTATTTCTCGGCTCAATTCTATTACAATTGTTAAAAATTTGCGTGAGGTAAATTGTGCCCCTGAATGTTAACGGGACAGATTGCATAACTGCTATAATAACTATATATAACTGCTGCAATAGGTTTCATAATGCCCTTGAATTCTAATATTATTGCATAATTTTGTTATTACATCCTTCAACTTACGTAGATAAAATTGTATCGGATATTACATTGAACTCAAGATGTCTATATTCCTTTGGACTCATTTAGGTTTATATGTGGCGCTCCGCGAGAAAAGGTCCCTCACTTTTTGAGTTATAAGCAGTCAAAGTAGGAGACCTCCGCTCGAAAGCTAGCCACACGTCTCACTATACCTGATCGCCGTGTAAAATCAGCGGCATTCGAGTACTGAAAATGTGTGCAAGAAATTTTATTTCATTCGATCCCATTGTATATAAATAAAGAAAATAGGTGACGCAAGTGTTTGTACCCGAAACCTGGTCATCTCCGGAGCCTTCGTTATATCCGGACCTTCTTCACTGCAGCTCAGAGATGACTGGTGGGTAGGATCTAGAAAAAATCCGGTAAAATAAACTCCCAAGCTGAGGCGTACACAAGCGTGCCACAAGCTGGATGTTACATAAGAGGATACTTGAGTATTCTAGGGTGCCGCCAGGTTCCTAGAACACCCGGTTGTCTTCTGGAGAATGCAGCCTTCCCCTTTGAATGCAAAGCTCTCCTGTTTGAACCACTCCTTTCCTAGCTACTCGTGGCAAAAACCATCGGAACCCAAAACCCAAATCTAGTTATAATTGCGGTTGGAAATGATCGAACGCGCAGGAAAGCCGATAATGATTTGGAAAGCATTGTCAATCGTTCTAAAGTTCAGGGTGATAGATCAGACAAAAACAGAATTATTAATCGGCGAGACAATCGACTTTTTATGTGGACGGATCGACTTGATGATAACCCGCTGGATTGCTACGATGCCCATATTGTCCCTAATTGCAGAGGCTGGATGGTGCGCTTGCACACCCTGCGGTACCAGAAACACGCCGAGCTATCACACCTCTCACAGCAAGTGTTGCGAAACTGTGCTGTCAACCTTTCGCCGATAAGGGATTTCCGCGGGACGCTCCCTCAACCACTGCAAGAACACGCCGCAGAGGAACATCAGGGAGCAACACATATATATGTGAGTTCCTTCTTAGCCCCATGATTTGGCTGAAATGGATGAAGCAACCCTTCATAAGGATCTAACGGAGGTTATCGGCCTCTGGAACATAATCCGTTCAAGTAATTATGCGGCAAGAGCTTTGGCTAATTTAAATCAAAGGTAAAAACCAAGGATTGATCAAAAAACGAGGAGGTGCTCACATCAACTGAGCAAGGAAATTGGTTTGACTGGACAGAACGCATTCAGCATGTAGTGTGATCGATTACAGTTCGCTTACAAAATGAGGATTTTTCATCACACATTGGAAATGTTGAAGTAGATGATCATCAGGCAGCACATTTGTTGACAAAAAACGGGTGTTATCTGACACAAGGAAAAGGATGCAAAAGAGGAAGGAATGAGGCAGGAGGAATCAACAGTTTCTTGCCGACTCTCCACGCCCCTTCATCGATCTCCTCACTTTTTGTCGAGAGCCTACTCAAATTCAAAGAAGACGGGATATTTGGTAAAGAGACTCGCGAATTTTAACACTCAGCGAATACAAGCACTGACAACATCATACGTTCCAAGGAGCTGTGCGATAACCTCATAACCTCTCAGATAGAATGTCCACCAATCACTGCCGAGGAGATAAAGAAAACATTAAGGGGCACGAGGTATTCCCCCGCGGTTGGACTAAAAAGTATTGAGAATTTTCAGTAAAGCATGATGCATGTGAAGAAAAGCTTGCATATCAACTCGTCCGCTCGGCGCTTATACATCGCATGCCGTAAAGGCGGACGTGATTTTCTCAATTTCCAATGCTTTCATAACTGTATTACCCTGAGTACGACCTACATCGTCCCAAATAGTAGAGAGCTTCTCTTGGCAATTGTCACGAATCACGAAATGTTGGAAAAGGAGCGTTCCTTTACCAAGCCACGGAGTAGGTTGCTAAGACCTGTGGCCTCAACATCAGAAATGAGGGCAGTGCATTGCTCCAGTAACATCCCTTACTTTTAGAAACGCAGATGAAGAAAGCGGAGGCCCAGAACCCTCATATACTAACTAATTGTTCCATTCACACGGGAGGCGACGTATATCTACAAACACACTGCGGCCCTGAGAGTGCTTCAGTACCATTTTTCTTGTTCTTATAAAGTTGACCGTGACTCTATCCTACTACATATTCTCAACATAAGTCGTTATTTAATACACAGGAACTGACATTGTGCTCCCCAACAAACAAAAACGAGCTTTGTTCGTTATCAACTTCTTGACTCGGCCACATAAAAACTCACAGTTGAGAACATTGGAAGAAAAGAGGTATGAAGACTTCGGAAGAGCAGCTACAGCGCCTCAACTAGGATTCTTTGATTAAAATAAATGTCCTCATCATTGATGCCCTCAAAACTGCAATGCCTCAAGTAGATGGAAACCTCCACGCCTTATCTGTGTGCCAACAATACGCCATGGCAAGTTCCTGATAGATGCAAAGAGCGGTCATCGTTGGATCGTTTCGCGTCCTCAAGACACATGAAGGTTCTCGCTTGTTCTCCGCCATAGCTGTGCATTGTGGTAGTTGTTGAGCCATTTTTTTATTCATAAATATTTGGAATAGGAAACTTGGTCAAATACCCATCGCAGGGTTTAACTAGGAACGACTGCTATCCAGAGAAAGTACACTGGCTCTCAGAAGGAAGGCGGTTAATTACACATATGGCCACGTCTAACACAGTGAGATGAGTGGTGTATGCATATTGTGTAACATAATATCAAATACATGAAATCCATGTTGTGTAAAAAAATTCAAGTTCAAGAGATCTTACCTCAGACAAAGGACTGCGATCGGCTACATCAACTTCTTTGTTCATCTCTTTATCTCCATTAATGGAACCTCCCTGAGTTGCAGCATTAAGAGTTTGAACCACCTTTACTGGAGATGGAAAATGAATTTAATAATTATCAATTTATTTGCCAGGAAAAGATCAATTTACAGTTATTATTTATGAGGCTCTTAAGGTCGCATTGGAGAAAAATACACGAGTTTACCTTAGAGTTGATCTGATAATGCTATACTAGTTCACAATCAGATCTTTAAGAAAAAGATGCACTAATGGTTTTCTCCAATAAT
>WSXT02123300.1:0-10894 GCA_011762715.2 Neuroterus valhalla | reverse complement strand
GACGCGTGGCGGTCTCGGGTAGATGAGGCAATGAACTTTCGAGTTCCAAATGCTGATAAATAATAATAATAATAAAGCCCATGTGGATGTCATTTGAAAGCTGCTTAGTGACATTGATCACTTGATGCAGTTTTTTATTTGAACTAGCGTACAACTTATGGTCATCAGTGTACAGAGGATGGGTCAGTATATGACGATCCTCATCCCTTTGTATTCTGAATCCATGAGACATGCTATTTACTGTTTGGATCAATGGATTCATCGCGGAACAGAACCATAATGCACTGTTGCACCCTTGAAAGATAGGCGTCGAAATGTGATTTGGTCTAGTTTTCCTTGGTAGTCCATGATAAAAGTACTTGATTTTCGTTTCCCAATGCATCACCGGACGACCTAGGAAGTCAATGATGCGTGTGCAGATCTTGTATATTTTGAAAACCTCAAGCAAACAGTCATGTGGCGCCGAAGGAAACGCTTGCTTGTAGTCAATGTAAGCCATGTGCAAGTTCCTCTGATCTTTTCCAGCTTGCGTCATGGCCACAGCTTCAATGGTAACTAGATCGTTGCTGCCAGGCGATTGATCGAAATTCGGATGGATTTCGAGCGTTATTTTTTTTAGGCAACGTATACGTTCTTCCTTTGAGCATAAAGTTCGGCAATAGATCCGGATGTCCAATGATCTTCTGGAAACTCTTCGCCAGCGCAGTGTACACACTTGTAAGGTACTTGTACCAGAAGTTGCTCTCTTACGCGGAAATTCCCGATTACTCTCCAACGCTGACGTTTCTGATCTCTCTCCGACGCCGCTGTTCCCAATTGTTCTTCGATGCGACATTTGAAGTGCTTTCTTCATTGTGCCCTATTCCTTTCAGCGTCCTATTTCCATTTCCCTACTCGATAGGAAATCCCGCCACACCTGTCGCCTAACGTGGAAAAAAACCTACGCGAAAATCCAACTAGTTGAGAAACGGAAAAAAGCCATAAACTATTCGGCACCTTAAAAGTTTGCAAGTAGAAATAAGGAAACCTAAATTGGAAAGTTACATTCATTTGGGTTTGAATAAAATGTCCCAGGTCGCGGAACAAAACAAAATTGCTATTGCGCGCAAGCAGGCTCGCACGTGTACCGAGTTTCCCCGCGAGTACCAGGCAAGGTTACGCGACGTTAAATCTGAACAAAGTGTTTGAGTACAAAAGTAAACATACTTTCGATCCTAAGCTTAATTAAACCTATAAATATGATTTCTTCGTATAAAATAAATTCCGAATACGAAACCTGCTTAGGAACTTTGTATAGGGTGTCCTAATTATTCGAATTCAAAACAAATTGTAATTAGGCGAAACTTAGATCACAGGGGGTTGAATCATAATGACGAACTCCGAAGATAAAGTAAGCGACCACAATGGTTTCGATTTGGAAGGTGAAGTTGCACTTCCAGTCCAAGACACTTGCATAGATCAAATCTCGGGAAGACTCAATAATGATCACGTTCCACCTTTATTACGAAATACAGGAACCATCTCATAACGAACAATAGGTCAATAGGTTGCGATGTGAGTTTTCGGAAGAATTAAAGGAAAACAGTATCGAAAACAGGCCAGTTAGGAAAATAAGATCAAACTATACGGTAAGGAATGAAAGCAGCCATGGAGGTTTTGACTCGACTGATTACACAGTCTTTGCCATCAATCAAGATTCAGATTCGAATTTGGAGATTCAAGACAAATTTAAACACCGTCCACAAATTATTATTGAAACTTTTGACCATGGCTACTTTTAAAAAAATTACACACAACTTTTATCAGGATGAGACGAACCTATGAGATGTCTTGAACACAAATAATTCATGAATAAATGAATAAAAAGATTTTTGTTCTGAAATGAAAATTACGCGAGATAACAAAAAAAACGAAAATTCAAGATGGCCGATTAGGCGTACACAAATTCAAGGACAAGACTGTGGAACCTTCATTTTTACGCTAAAAGAAAACTTTCTACGTCTTAAAATTGGACCCCAAAACTTTTTCTATTTTAATGTTTCTATTTACTGGGCTATTCCCATGTAACCATCCACTCAGCATGGAAAAGCAGGTAGCTGAACCTCGATCGTGTTTTATTCAAAATAAATTTTTAATTCAATTCATTGAACATAGTGCGATTTGGGCAGCCCCCTTACAGTCAGTGATATAAATTCAGCCTCGGGTTAAGCGGTTCAATTGATGGTCCCATAATATTTTACATTAGAGTGAATATGATTTTGTTTATTGCGTTAAAATAACATACTTTCCTGTTCAATATATTGAATCTATAAATTTATGTTGAATCAAACATAGTAGAATTGGTATGTGTAAGAAGCTTACCTAGCCGTCAGGGCAGAGAGAAATACAACTACAAATTAAAAAGTACCTTTTGTCCATGTTATCTCTAGGAAAATAAAATTATTTATTCTTCACGTTGCTTTGAGAAAAAAAATCCAATAAAAATTTAATTTTTTCAGCGAATTTCAAAGTTCATCTATAGTCTAAGTCATACAAAATCCTGAATAAATAAATAAATTTTCTTTGTTTTCAGTGTATAATTTTGGATAATTACCGTCAGGGTTTTTGGAATATCATACATCAAAAATGCCTCACATTCGTTCCGAAACACTTGAAATCTGTACAGTATAGACAATCAGTTCCACAGATTGTCGATAAAACATCCTTGGGAGCCCAATCGACATTGTTAAGCATTGAAAATTAAGCACCAATAAAAATTCAAGGAGAAAAATAGGAGGCATTCGATATCCATTCCCCTTGAAATGTGTGAGCGCTTTTTTGTATAAACTATCAGGTTCTATAGCATACAAAACCTTATCTCACAACCTAATGGTACCCTTCATGACTACGGTGCACCGATATATTTATATGAAAGGTAAATAAAACAGAAGGAGTTTGCCGCGTCCAAGAACGGAAGAAGTTTTTGCTGCCACATCAGCTGATAAATTCAAACATCATTTAGAAAGAGATGCAGGATCGAGCCTTCTGTACGTTTACATAGCACAAACTCTGGCTTAAAATGCTCCTTATTTCTGCCTCTGTTTATTTGGCACTAACAATAAGTTTGATGCGATGAGTATGCTTCAAGGATGGACCTCCATTAAAAATAGTTTAAAAAATGAGGGAATTCAGGTAACTTGTTGTTCCGGCGATAGTGACCCTCGCATATTGAAAGCGATGCGTCGCTCTGAAGAATCTCATTGACGAATGCTTCCAGATGTAGTTTTGTGCAAGATCAAGTGCATGTTGGGACTAAAATGCGAAATTGACTTTCATATCCATTAAGAGTATTACTAATGGGGAACTACTGTGTTTCAATTACTCATCTCAAGATTTTAATGAAAAATTTATCAAGAGATAAACATTCCTTGATACAGAAAAATGTTAGTCCGAAAGATAAAATGAACTTTTCTTCGGTAATGCAATTGTCGAATCCTAAGGTTACGAAACTTTTTTGTGAACATGTCCCTGGTTCCAAAGCTGCACAAACGTATTTCGACATATTGTTGTATACTACAAGTGCATTTCTCTCAACGACATTATCTACAACAAAAAGAATGGATCTTTCGTTTCTAGGTCACATACAATAAAAATTGCAGATCTGACTCTTGACATAATTAAAGAAATACTAGAAAAAGCAAAGCAAGAAGCATTCGAAACCAGTAAAATGCTTGGTATGAACATGTCAAAAAATGTTTCTAACAATCGCAAAACTCCTCAATTACAAGATTTATCGTCTATGATAGATGAAGATAATGGAATCAATGAAGAAGTCGAGGAAGATGGAAATAGGAGCGAGGATGACGTTGAAAAAGGCAATCAGTTTCAACGCGAGGTTTTATTCGATTTTGTTGACGAGAATGTTCATGATGATAATAAAGCAGGTTTGATAATATCGAACAAAGACGGTGTGGAATTGAAGAGTTACCCTCGCGTAAATATGGATACTCTTCAAGAAGATAGCACATGCACCATAGTACAAGATAACCGAGGAGAAGATATTGTCGTCAGAAAGTCCTCAATATGTTGGATGATGAATAAAAACTGCAGAAAACTGATTAGCGACCGACTTCAGCGAATAAAAGATGGATAAATATATAAGAATGTCAGTATAAATAAAAACAACATAATGAAACCCGTGATGAAACCACAAGAGTGCGATAAAATTTTACCACGAAATGGTGCCTGTTTGAACAAAAAAACGATAAAAAATGTCTTATAGGAAACGTTTCAAGTTTTTCTTACTACACGGAAAAAAAATTTGTGAGCTTAGCATATCCGAGTGAATATACCATTGTTAGAGAAAATACAAAGAAAATTGGAGATTCATGTACATAGTACGAAAATGAGGATAAAATATTAGGGCCACGTGGCTCAATGTTCGATTACGGTTACCATGATATTTCTTCTTATAAACTGAGAATACCAAAACCAGAATGTGTTGATCAGGAGCTTCGCCGGCAAGATAGTGTTTTTAATGAATTGGAAGAAATGAATGTAGACTTCTAAGAACTTGTAAATGCAACTATGTAGTTACAAGATAGATCTAGAAATATTATTATAATTATGTATTTCTCGATGTAATTCTATGTCAATTCTTATTTGTGTGTATACAATAAATATACTCAAGCAATTTTTTTGTGCAGTTTTCCTTCAGTCATTCAGATTTCAAATTTACCTTTGTTTCATTAGAAAAATATTGGAGTGGTCAGTTGGTCGAAGGGGCTGAGGCATGAGCTTTGGACCCGCAGTACTGTCTGGTTGTGGGTTCGATTCCCGCCTCGCACTCTGGAAGAGCTTCAGCGGGCCACGGAGAGTCGTGAGCCCGGTACCTCTAGAGTTCTTTAAGTTCTCCAAGTATAGATGAGAGACACCAACATCATGTTCTGATAGTACGATGATTTGTTCTCTAACATTAGATTGAGTGAATCATCTCTCAGTCAGTTTATACAACTTATAAATATTAGGTAGCTGTTGCTCTTTGTGGTTCAGAACCCACCGTAAACTGTAGGTCCCCCTCACCCCTGAGTTGGTTGTGAGATGTCCAAAGGAATAGAGAGAAGGTTATGCCGAGACTCTCAAACCCGTAACAGGGAGAGAGTATAAACAAATATCCCATTAGAAAAACATTGTTTTTCTCCCTTGATTTAAATATTATATTAAATCTTGGTCCATACTAGGACAGTAGATACACTGAATTTAAAGTAAAATCGAAAGAAGAAAAGACTGCAGAGGAGCGTCATAAAGATGCGCATAGTTTTATTATACCAGACGACCGAATACCCGTCAGAGAAAGTACGGCTAGTTAGCATACGCGTTAGTTATGTTTTCCATGTGTTTGTGCCTGGCCTCATTGGCTGCAGCCCTTTTTTCCAGGTATATAAACTACACTTTTTATAAAATTTCTGTAGTTGGGTGAGAGGATCGGAAAAATTTTCACCAACGGGTGCATTCTTCTCGTCATTTCTCGCTGTGCAGCGAGGTCGTGTCGGAGGACGCCTCGCAAGGGCGTAGTTTTCTGTGATTCGAGGTGTAAATTAATATTGATAATTTGGCTTTTGATTTGTTACATTGCATGATTTGTAAGTATATATTCATCTCGATATTTATTGAAACATGTTTTTTTTCTAACCTTTTTAAATAATATTTTCGTAGCGAAATAAAATCTTCTACCGAGATTCGCGGAGATTCCGCGGGAGATTCGTATGAGGGCACCCCTAGGAAAACAATCAGCAATAGTAATTTCGGATTCTGCAAAATATTGTGTTTTGAAATACTTTGCAAAAATTGATGTATGTAGCCTGAAACATGTATAATTAAGTTATGAAATGGACTTTCCGTCAGATATTAATTTTCTTTGAAACAAAAATTCCAAAAATGACTATAAAAAATTGGGTGTCTGATAGGTATAACCCCTTGAATAAAATGAACCATTAGTATTAATTTACTATAGGGTCCGTTCTCTTGCAGAATTTCAATGAGTATCGAGCAAAGTACCGAGCGGGGTATCAAGTTCACTTCAATACGAGCCTCGATTCGAGCTTGAATACGAGATGTAGAAGAGCAGAACGCATCGAAGAGGATCAAGAGAGGTTGTACGATGAAATCGAGAATGCAGTAAAATTCTGAGTATCAAATGTGTTAAAAAATGTGCTCCGTCATCAATATTCGGATCAACCAATGGTGTTGGAGGAGTTTGATAATGATTTATCTAGTCTTGAAACTTATGTACGAGGCCCAGCTCAAGCTGAGAAAATGACTGATCTAAATAGTAAGGAGGAGAGAGAAAACTCTTACGGGAATTTTCGGTCAAATCCAAATACATTCAGATTTACAAAAGGAAAAATAGAACAGTTCAATAAAATGAAGATGTGTGGCGGAGAGAATACCAAAAAATTTACAACGCAAGTAAAGAAAAGATGTAGAAGCTCTTTGAGACTCGCCTCGAGAAGCTTGTGTCAAATTCAGCTCAGTCTTCTTGATCTGTTCATTCTTCTTCAGAAAATAGTACAGCATGCCCGAATGTTTTAGTTAATGGTTCAACTTTTATTAAACTATTTGGAGAGTCAATGCTTTCGAAATCTTTGCTCAGATCGAAAACACGAATGAATGATAAACAAAAAGAGAGAATTAAAAAATTGATAGTGGATGAAGTGTTCCAAAATCGGAATACTATTCAAGCGAAATGGATATGTTTAGTGTGTCAATAGAAATACTGATATCACAATCGAAAGGCGAGTGGACAATAACGAATTTTCTCAAACATCCTAAACGCTGCAGCACCGACACATTCAAGGACACATTAAATGAAGATCAGCAAACATCCTGGAAAAGGCAATGGATGTTAAGTTGAAATGAAATTAATGTGACGAATGTCTCAAGTTGGAGCTCAAATGCGTCGTTTCCAGTTTCAAGATCAAGATCTGAATCGGCTTAAGGATCATCACCCAGACATGTGGCTGTTATTGATTATAATATTATTAATACTGTGATGTTGCAGTTTTTGCATCATCACAAGGATCCTATAGAAATATAATAGTTTTGAAAATAATAAGAAGCGACCGACTCCTCGAGCAAATTCGGCACTCCATGGCTTCATTTGTAAAATTTAGTAATTCAAGATGATTTGATCTTGTTTATTATTTTTTTTAAATAAAAAATATCTTGTGGGCTTTGCGGTCTTGAGTGGCCAGACTCAAGGACTTGTACGGCTCGTGGCGTCTTCGACTAGGATTTGCTGTCACCTTTAAGCGAGGCTTCTACGGTCCAGAGACCTCCACTTTACTCCCTTCCAGCTGATCCTGGTTTCTATATATTTTGTTAGACTTCGAGGGCACCTACATATCCAAGGCACCTTCCTGGTGAGGGTGGGTATGGGCGAACTACCCAAATTCTCAAAAATGAAGGTAGTGTCGCCCCGAAGGGATACCTATTTTATAGGCGAAATGGCCACAAAATCTGAAAATAGCTAGGAAATTAGGTCCCAATTATCTTATTACTTTTGTTTATTTTCTCTTATCGATACCGTTAAGGGTTATTCTTGTAATTAATTTAAGAATAAACCCAAGGCGAAATGACCACAAAGTTCGGCAGTGGACAGGCATCTCCGCCAAATTTGTCTCGAGAAAACATCACTATTATTAACTCGTGTGTTTCTCAATATCGTTCGGGGGTCGGTGGGAACTCCCTGTAGTCGCAGTACGGTCCCGTCCACTAATCGTCGGCCAGGATTCATCCCTCTTCATCGGCCTCTAGTCCCATGGTACGGGTTCGACAATGTACAAGTATCCGTGCCTAAGAAGAACGGTAAACCATCGGGAAGAAAGGGAGGGAGTAGGGAGAAGAGACGACAGCAAGGCAGACCAGCGACCTGTGGAACTATCGGCTTCTCTCTCGGGACCGCGGAGAGCCCCATTTAAACTTTAGCCTGTTCGTTTCTCTCTCTCTCTCTCTATCTGCGTCTAGTTTTGAGTTACATCCCCTCTCTCGATGATCAACACGCCGAGCCTGATTTTCGGACATTATTGTATGTGTACTCGGGTGTCGACCACGTGGACCCAGGAATATTATAGAATTTCGGAAGGTAGGACTTGAATCGTAATTTTTGGTGGTACAGCCAGGTGGTTTTTCTATAGTTGCTTCTTTTTTTTATTGTTTGCTTTTAATTCCGATTACCTCCGGGCTGCATCACTATGTCTCATACTTAATTTAACTATAATGGAATGACTATCAGATTATATCACGACGCCAGTGCTAGTGTTATCATGTGCTGGATTAGTGACCTTGTAGTATTATGGTGTAAAACGGCGGCCTGTCTGAGTGAGTGGAAATGATGACCTTTCTTTGGAACCCCCTTTTCCCATTTTTTTTGGAAAACAAAAGTGGTCCTATTGTTTGGCAAGATGTTTCAGGATATAATTTTGGAGGAATTGGAAAATTCTACAGTTTTTGATTATCTGGAAAATGTGTATTCAGTAAATTGGACAATGAGCTAGGGATGAAATTTCTGACTTGTTATTATTGTTATTGTTCTCCTCCTGTTCTCTTTTCAGTTTTTTTTTTTTTATATTATGGGTATATTTTATATGTTGATGTTTTATTTGACGTTTCAGAAATTCATTCAGCAGGTTACATCAAGAACTGGTGAAAATCAAAGTGATTATTTTAGAAAGGGATTTTGCATTTTGGAAGTTTCAAATTATCATTAGAACTTGTATTTTTGGGATAAAATTTTACACTTCGTAAGTTTGAAATTATTATCGGAATAATCGTTTTTCGAATAAAATTTCACATCCTGGAGGTCTCAAACTAAGATTAAAATTATTATCCTCAGGACGGAATTCGGTATTTTGGAATTTTTATTGCAATCATTATTCTTGAAACAAAGTTTTATATTTTGGGTCTTAACACCAAGTTTCCGGGTTTCGAAGTTTTTTTTTTTAATTTTATTTGAGAATTTCGGAAACATTTCGAGAAATTAGTTAAGTGGAATAAGTAGTGAAGCTGTATCAATTTGAATGATTGTTTCTGCAATAGAATGTTGCATTTTGGAATTTTTTTTTAAATTCAGCCCACCAGTTCCGAAATTGTTGAAATGTTTTGGTAGAGAATTATTAATTTTGGAATAAAATTGTAGGTTTTGAAAGTTTTGGAAATCAGTTTTTGGTTTTTAAAATTTTTTTCTATATTTGATGTGAGAATCATGGAACATTTCAAAAATTGGTTTAACTGGTTAAGTTATGAAGTTTTGGAAATTTAAATAATTTTGTGAGGAAAAGTTTCCACTTTCAAAGTTGAAAAATTCAGTTCTTGAGTTCCGAAATTTTGAAAAAGTTTGTTGTTCGATTTCAGGCTTTATGAGCATTTAGAAGATTGGAATAACGATTTTGGAATACAATTTTGCATTTGGAAAATTTTAAGTTGTGATTCTCAAGTTCCTAAAGTTCGAAATATTTAATTGGAAAATTTTGAACGTTTCGAAAATATATCCCGCAAGTTACATTAGGACCATTTATTATTATTCGCAGAATCGAAACGTAAATTTTGAGATAACAGTTCACATTTCTGAGATTTCAAGTGGTTTTTATTTTTCTAAACAAGTACCGAGAATTTAGAAATATTTTAATTGGCGAAATGAGAATTTCGAAAATTAAGTTCGTTCGTGAAATTAGGAAAAATAATTAAGGAACATTACCGAAAGATATTTATTGTCCCGAATGTGATTTTTTTTTGGAACAATTTACGTTTGCAAAACCTGGAATTTTGGGTTTTCTTTTGTGGATTAATTTTATTTAAGAATTTAGGGAATATTATATTGTGAATTGATAAGGTACACTTCGTTCGGACGGAGAATTTTCTGGTCGGCACTCCAGCCAATCTTATTTACAAATTTTCTTATCTCTCTGCTTGCTATCTAGCTTCGTGTTATTGTGGACACCTGTGTCTACGGACTTTTTTTGATCGCTCT
Source organism: Neuroterus valhalla (assembly GCA_011762715.2). Lineage (NCBI taxonomy): Eukaryota > Metazoa > Arthropoda > Insecta > Hymenoptera > Cynipidae > Neuroterus > Neuroterus valhalla. The sequence continues at coordinate 888 of WSXT02123300.1, read as the reverse complement.
TGTTGTGTACTTTATTATTTCAAGATATAATTCGTATTAAATTTTGATTTCAATCGTTATCCACAACGAAATAATAAATACGGTTGAATCCTTTCCCCGAAGTAATCTCAAGTGAGTACCTTTGAGATTTTATCGAATTATAGATAATAGGTCTGAAGAAAATGACTGACGACAAGCCTAAAGTTTTGTGGGTTCATACCCTAGATGAAGAGGGGCTAATACGAGAACTTGACAACCGAGGCCTCCTTTTTTCTGGAAGTTTCGTAGTTCTGCGAGAAAGACTGTTAAAGGCAGTTCGCGCAAGGACGGACCCACTCGACCCCTCCCACCCTCACTCCCGAAAAAATTTGGACTACTCTGACCCCTCTGCCGGAAACCCCTCCAAGTAATAAGCCGCCGCTGATGAGGTTATCAAAAGTAGCGTTTCCACCCAGACCGAAATAAGTCCCTCCTACTTCCACATGCTGGATGATCTTATCGAAGCTGGCCAATTACCGGGTTATTCTGAAAGCCAAATAAATAAACAAAGGTCGGTACCTAGCGACAATAGTCAAGTTCGACACGAGAATTCGGGTATGGAATCCTTAAACGCGAGTCATGATGACTGGTTGGGAGGGGGCTACCGTGGTAGTGGTTCACCGGGTGATTTAAATAACCTTCAGTCTAGCCCGCTTAGCCCTTTTCAGACAGGACGACCTGATTTTGACCATGGTAATTTTACCGCACGACAGCGATGTATTAACCGAGGCACGGACCCTTTGGTTGATTCTAAGTATTACCCTCACTCTCGCGGCTCCAGTACATTGAACCCCCGGCGCACAGTGGTTCAAAATCGAAAAGTTGTGTTCATAATCGCCTACAGGTCGTATTTCTTAACCGATTTGAATG
>WSXT02123278.1:0-10895 GCA_011762715.2 Neuroterus valhalla | reverse complement strand
TTGCTCTTCAAATACCCCCCCCCCCCCCCCCCAAGTGAAAAAATGAGTTTTTCCAGTTTTTGGCGCTTATCATAATTTTTTTAGGCTTTTTTAACGTAGATTGTTTCAAATACAGGAAATAATACTTTATACTAGTAATAAGATGTTTATTTAAATTGTTTAAACAATTTATTATTGTTTTTAGCAACTTTCCCTTAGAAAATGGTTGGAAAGTCAAGGTTTTTTCTGAACTTTTCAAATCATTTTGAACTTCTCAGTAAATGCGAGGTAATAATCAATTAAAGCTAATAAAAATAATTGTTTATGTGATTCGTTATTAATTATAAAAATATTCTCTTAGAATACTGCTACAAAGTTGCGGTTTTTTTCTGAATTTTTCAACTGTTTGTCCATTTTCCACTTAAAGTAAGTAGTTATTTAATTAAATTCAGCAAAAATAATTATTTAAACAAATTGTAAATGTTTATAACAATTGTTTATCATTGCTTATCATATTTTCATTGTTTCATGATAGAAACTTGTGGTTTTTCTGCAGTTTTTAACTTTTTGCCCACTTTTCACTTGGGATGAGTTGATATTCAATTGAAATTTTTTTGAATTGTTTAAACAAATAAATGTTGTTTATGGACATCTTCTCTTAGATTAGTGTTAAAAATTTGCGGTTTTTTTCTGAAATTTTTAAATTTGCTCAACCTTTTTAGTTGTGAACAAATAATAAATAAACATTAGAGAGAATAGTATTTGAATAGTATTATATTGTTTCACGTAAATTATTTTTGTTCCTTTCCCATTGTTCAAAAAAATTATTTAAATCAAGAGAGGTGAATTCATTCAGTGAAATTTGAATTTCGAATTTTCTACTAAAATAAATTGTAGATCTACAACGCAAAAATTGAATTTCTAAGAAATTAGTTCAACTCCAACCAAGGCGTTGAATTTTCGACCTAAAAATATAAATTTTCAATCAAAAATATAATGGTTGATATTTCGAATTTTTTTTTAAATTTTGAATAAAAAACAATCTTATTTGACCAACGAATAAAACAATTCAATATAATTGAATTTCATTTAAATGTTATAAACAATAATAAATTGTTAAAAAAGCATGTTTGTTGACTCTCATTGATTATTACCTCACTAAGTGAAAAGTGGACAAAAAGCTCAACATTGTTCTTAAAAATCATTTTTTTCAAATTAAATTAAATATCAACTTACTTCAAAGGAAAAGTGGACAAAAAGTTAAAAATTCAGAAAAAACCGCAAGTTTCTAACATTAAGCCAAGGAAAATATTATTAGAAATGATAAAAATTGTTTAAACAATCATTTTTCAACATGAATTCATTTTTACTTTAATCTAATTGAAAAGTGATGAAAAGTGAAATATTTCAGGAAAAAATCGCAACTATGTAGTAATAATCTAGGAGAAGATAACTTTAAACATTTACGATTTGTTTAAAAACTCATTTTTACTAAATTAAATAAAATGATTACTTTGATTGGAAAGTGGACAATAAGCTGAAAATTTCAGAAAAAAACCGCAACTTGTAGCATTATTCTAAGAGAATATTGCTGTGATTGATAACAAATTATTTGAACAATTTTTTTGTTAGCTTTAATTGAATATAACCTTGCTTCATTTGAAACGTTTGAAGTAAGTTGGAAAATTCGGAAAAAACCCTGGACCTTCTAACCCTTTCCTAAGAGAAAGTTGCTAAAAACAATGACAAATTGTTTAAACAATTTAAGGAACATCTAATTATCAGTATAAAGTAGTATTTGATAGGAAAGATTTTATTCCCATTCTGTGACTAATTGTGAATAGAAATGGTGAACTTTAAACTCGATTCACCTAATATTGAGAATTCTGAATAAAATTTAAAAAAAACTTATTTTTTTCTTTTGGGTAATACGTGCTTCACTTCATGGTGGGTCTTGCGCCATCTCTAAATATTATTGTTTTTAAAAAAAAAAGCGTTTATTTTTTTGTGCATTCGAACAAATTTTCGGGCATTTTTCATAAAAATTCGAGAGGAGAAAATTGTTCGGACAACCCATTTGTTCATCTATCTTCAACGGATTGGAGCCACATTCTATTGGAAACCAATACATTTAAATCAATTTGTGCATGGTATTTAAAGTTTTCCAGAAGCAAATAAAAAAGTTGAATAAGTATTCTTGTAGATAATAGATAATTGTAGTATCTGAAAAGCAATTCAAAATCAAATTATCCTACGAATCTGAAGAGAAAAAAAGGATAGCTCTGGGTTTACGTGACTCTACTGATAAAATTCCTTAAGGACGAGCGAGCCCTTGGATCTCCAATGATTCGGACCTTCGCCTTCGTTAGGAGGAAGAAGCTCCACAATTCCAGGAGGCAATCGGCTTACCTTATCAGACATGTGTTCCCGCTCCATCGTTCAAATTAATTCGATTGAATTGGGTCACGGGAGAAGGTATCAGGGAATCAGGGAGAGGTGGAAAAGGCACCGTCCTTCTAGTCATTAATTCAAGCTAAGGGTGCTTTTACTCGACACTGAGCATCCTAAATTTTGGACCAGCACAGCATGGCAGTGGCAGTGTCACTGCCATCTGAGACCCCACGCGTGCATGCTTTTGCAACATTATGCGATATTTGCACGAGCAATGGAGCGTTTGTTTGTCTCTAATCTCACCAGGGAACGCTTCGTCCCAGTGCTTGAATGCGAATCCTGTTGCATAATTTAGTGATCGCCGCCATCCTCGTAGATCCGTCGTTGAACCAAGTATGCTGGGTTGCAAATGTAAAGGTAAGGGTTGCAAGTACAATGATCCTATTCAAACGTCCTTCGTTACTCGTTTCAAGCACTACATTACTCCACGCAGCTCGAAAGGGATCGTCCGACAATTTTCGGGAAGTTAAACGGCTTCTCCATTATATTACGGTTCATAGCTGTTCCGTTTTCGCATATTAATCATTCCAGATAACCGAGCAGTAGGAATCCTCCAGTATCCACAGAACAATAGAGCCTCGGATACCAGGCCTGGGTCAATTCGATGCGTCTCGATTTGTGAAAAGCCCGTAACGATCGTTTCAAATAGTCCCTCGTTTGTCAAATCGTTTCAATCTCTCTCTCTCCCCCCCCCCCAATTCTCTCTCTTCCACGCGGTACCTTTTACCTTTTCATCGGGAAAAATACCTCTGATAAAACTAACTTAGGTTTGCAATTTCGGGAGTGGAGATAAATGCAATATGGTTCTTGTATTTAGGAAACTGATTCGATGATTAGCGTTCAGAAAAGAAGATATCTTGGAACAAAAGCTGTGTCCTCTTGTCTGTTTCCTTCTGAATCACGTCTAAATCTTTCAGTTCAGTATGTTTAGATTTTATTATTGCAATTCATTGGGTGAAAAAATTTGTTTGGAATGAAGTTCCTTATACGAGGGTAGAGAGATTTCGTGGGTAGGGACCAATTTCATAGGAGTATTTTGCTACCGGTTGAAATTTGTACGATTGAGGCATAAATGACACCCGTTGAAATTTTGACGAGCATCATTTACGACCTATAGATTTTACGAAAATGAGACTTCTTGAATTTCGCAAAATTTTCAACCAATTTTTTAAACATTCGATCCTTCTTCTTTAACTTTACAACAAAGTTTGAATCGCAAAAATGGGTCTACTTTTGCGATTTTTGTTATTTCATTATCGTTTCCTAATAGAAGTGAAAATTTTTCGATTTTTGCGATTCAAGTTTTGTTGTACTGATACTGATGAAGGATTTTTGAATGTAGATAAGCTGGTGACGAGCCTTGTTAATAAGACATGAAAGAGAAGTATCAACGATCCTCATATCGATCTCATTGGGGTCTAGAGAAAGTGTGGGATAAATGACACCCGTTGAATATTTCACAAGCATCCTTTACGACCTATTGATTTTACGAAAATGAAATTTTTTGCATTTCACAGAATGATATTTTTCGTTATCGTAGAAGTAGAACATAGTATAACGTTGAATATGAAAAAAGAACGAAAAAAAAGTAAGCGTGTCCGACTGACACGTGTAAGGAACAAAGTTCCTTCCGTCGCTTTACAAATACTGAATATGAACGTTCCTCAAATAATTATATAAAAGTAATGCGTGTCTTTGAAACACGCGGCATAGGAAGCCTGAATCCACCATGAATGAAGGGGTGATTTCTTGTATCGAGAATAACAGTCGTATTTTTTATATTATCAAGAAAACAGTGCTTACCATTTTTCATGAGAAGAATGAGTTTTACAAATTGATGTGTTGGATGTTTTTCGTATTTTGCTTATTTGTTGCCTAACAATCGATTATAAAAATAAGAAGAGGGTTGAAAATTTTTTTAGATCGAATACCTTTATTGATTTCGGTACTATCGCACAACTTTCAAGACAAAAATTGTAATTCACACGATCCTCTAAAATTTTTGATTGAAACCTTTTTTTGTAAGAGCGCTTGTTCATTTACCGTAGCGTCTGAGAGTTGCGCGCACCTTCACTCGGTAGTTGGTAGTATTGGATTGCGAGCGCTGTTTCGTACTAAATTATTCAAAGTTTTGTTGATGGAATGAAGCTCGAAATTTTATTTTTTTTATTTTTTACAACTGAATATAGTTTTGACTATTTCTTTGGGTGCATGATTTATATTTCAATTATTCCTTATTTGTTATTTTGAATTTTTCTTGTTTTTAAAGTCAACTTTGATTATTTTTTATTGGCATTTCAATTATTTACTATTGTTCTATATAATTTTATAAGATTATTCATATGATTTTTCTTGTTTGTTGGAAGAACAAATAAAAAATTCTGAAAGATGAAGAATGAGAAAATTCGATAACAAAACTTATTCACTAAATAATAACATCTTCAAAAGTTTGAATTTCTATACTTCAATAAAAATGTAGAACATCTTCACTTTTGAATTTCTCATAATTAATCATTTTCAGTTCTCGGAAGCGATATTGTTGATATTTTCACAATGAATCATTTTTAATTGGAAATAATTGAAAGGTTTTTATCGATAGTTGCATATTATTTTTCATTAATTCATGAAAATGAAGTTTTACGCACTGGACATATAAAAATTGCTAATAATAACCCACATTACCTTACAACATCTGCCAATTTCAAGTTGGAGTAGTTTTTATAGCACGTGCGATGTACGGTAACTGCTGTTTTGTCCTTTAAAGAGCACTCATTTTCTTCATTATTTCTCAAATTTTCCGATTTTTAGAAGTGTTGGCTGCACAAGATGCATCTCAACGAACGTTCCAGAATAGACTGATTTTTTTGGAAAATCAGACTTTTTTGTCTCATCACGCTAAAAAAGATACGTCTAAAAAAAGCGACGATGCGTGCAACTTTCAGACGCTACGATGAATGAAAAATTGCTAGCACCGAAATCAAAAAAGATATTCGATTCGACTACCTGCAAAGGGTTTGGTCAAAAACTTGGATTTAAGCTTCCTATATCGTACCCTAAAGATGGCAAAAAAAATTACTTACCCAATGAATTGCAAAAATACATATAGAAATCCGACCAAATGTACTGGACTATTTGCTCTATGAACAAAAACATCAAGCTGCAACATTAGGTGAAGTTTTCTGCAAAAAGATGATATTTACTGTAAAAAAATAAGTGGGTCTTGCAGCGTAGATATTTCTGAATTTGATCCAATATTCTTTATTCAAAGCTAACATTTGATTACTATTTCCACAATAAGACGAAAACGATTTATACTTCTCAAGTGCCCTTCACTTGTTTCATCTGAAATAATATTTTTATTGATTGCGAAGAGATTCGAGATAGTGAACCTGAAAATTGTCGAGTGCGGGATTCTTTTCCCACATGCCCATTTCATAAATATGTATTTCACCTGGAAACTACTTGAAAATTACTAACGTTTATTTTTTGATTGCCTTTGGGCTGAAAAAAGTCAAATTCTTTGACCAATCACAATATTCATTCCAGCCATTTTTTTGGTAAAAGGAATCAAATACCAATTGCTGCCATATAAAATATTTTTGGAAAAAATACCAGCTTTCGAACTTTATATAAAATGATTCTTTTGATATGCCCTGTTGAAAATAGATTCCCGAAATGAAATAAATAGAATATTGTAATTATTTATTGTTTTTTGTTTATTTTTGTTTATTGTTTATTGTAATTATTTTACAATACTGATAAAAGCCTAAATTTTTTACATTTATTACTTGATGACGTTCCGTGATATTTGTACAAATTTATAATATTTATTAGTTTATTATTCACACAAAACTTGAATTTGAAACTTGAGGGAACAAAATAAATTAGCGAACATAACCTCTGGATTGAAACGACTGCAAGGCCATAAAAAAACTGCCAATTTTGAAGAAAAACTGAAAGTACGTTTTGTATCAATATATAAATTATTCAATAACCTTTGAGCGTCACTCCTAATGTAGAAACATGCCACATACTATACCAACAAAACTTTGTGGGGCGAGGTTTCTTACTATTTTTTTAAAATATTATATTTGAGAAAATGAATTTTGTTTGACAGTTTTATAGATAATTGAGATTATCTTATGTTATTCATTATATACTGTAGAGCAGTTTTTCCTATCCACATTTTCGACCAATCGCGTTATTCAATTTTTCTTCAATAAGGAAAAAGTCCATTTTTTATGTTCAAAGGAATTTTATGTTCAGCTTCTTTTCCGTTTCAAAAATATGACAAAACATGTTATTGTGCTCGACAATTCAATATCAAATTTGAATGTTTTAAAACTTTTGAGAATTGTGAAAAGGAAAAATTATATAGCTGCTTACTAAAAAAAGAAACATCTACGTATTGTAAGTTAGTTACGTTACTTTAATAAGTAAAGCATATATATTTATTTAGCGCGAGAATATTTATCATAACTGACACGTTCCTCCTTCATTGAAAAAAAACTCTTTCTTGTTAGTTACTTTCAAAAATAGGTCATTCGCGGAAGAATTTTATAATTTTTTTTTATACAGATAGCGCAAGACATTCCTCTAAAAATTGTAAAAACTGATATTCTCAGATCAAAAAAACAGTCTAAGGTTCAAGGAAAAAAAAATTCTAATGCTTAAAAAATATGGATCCTGAAATGAATGTTCAGAATATATTATCTTCCATTATTTAAGAAACTATTGACTAGACAAAAGAAATCATCAACCTTATCCATATAGATTTTAATTTGCTTTGATTCTTGAAAATAATTTATCCTACTCATAGAAAACAAAGTTCAAAACCAGGAAGTATGTGTTGCTCTTTTATGAAAAAAAAACGAAAAGCGAAACAATTTCCAACCGCAGAAAACTTCTCCAACCTGAAAACTTTCCGAAACCATACCATATGGGTCAAGATCCATGTTAATCTTCCTGATCCTATGAACCAAGTTCTCTTTTTTCTCTCATAACGAGAAAAAACGTAGTGCTTGAAAAGAGTAATGCCCTGAATCGGATGAGGGTAGAAAATATACATATATAGAAAGGAGAAAAAAATCCAATTAAGTTCGATGGTTATCGGCTATGCAATAAAATCTGGAATGTTCTTAAAAAACAAACGAGGGATATGAGAACATGAACGATTGTTCGTGATTATAGTTTCGATATAGACTTGATTGGAACTTGGACGAAATTCTATTTCCAACCACGGGAATTCATAGCTACAAATTAAAATACTCCAGAGAGGAAAAAAATATGAACCGATAATCTTCTCAAGTTACGCACCTGTAGAGTAGACATATGTAGAATTGATCCTGCACGAAACGTATCCCGAATTATTGGGACAATAGTTAATTGCTTCATCAAAGACGATGGTATTATTCTAGAATATGTCGGAAAAATCTCTGTAGTATATAATAATGTAGTCATTATTGTTCCTCTCTACTGTACGATTCTTCCATAATATCCTTTTATGTAATACGAGTATGGCCTCCTTGCATTGGCCACGGTCGACAAACTGCACTTTGTCGGAGTTCGCGCATGCGCATCCGTTACTTCACCTTACGCGCAATATTTTCAAGACTATTCTGCGCTGTACTCGTCCCGTCAAACTAACCTCCAAAGTAAGTCCAAAGTTAACGGGAAAGCTCAAAAACCATACTCTAATTACATAAAACATCGTGTGCCATGATAGCGTAGTTCTTTTACGGCTAAGGTGCACAATATGCTTTTCTGGGAAATGTGTGTTAGATCATGGTTTGTGGTGTATAGTAGAAACAGGGAGTAAAAATTGTAGTTGAAATTGGCATAGTTTCCTGTGCGAATAACTGAGGCCAGCAGCACTGGTAGTGAGAGGGTTAATGGTGAAAGAGCGTATAGGGGGAAAATGGCAGGGCGTACGATAGCATCTGGATTAAAAGAAGGGGATGGGAAAGCGTTCTTGATCCGCGAACCATGAAATGGCTCGCTCTCTTTCTCTGATCCTCACTGAACTACTCTTTCCAACGTTGTTATTTCTTTGCTACCTTCTACTTAAACTATCGCGTGTAGAAGTGTGTAACTACCAAGTTTGAAGGAGTTTCACTTCTTCTATCGCTCTTACTTCATCGGCAGGTTCGACTTAAAGTACATCGAATCATTCGCTACTTACTAAATCACGCTTTTCAATTAAGATGCTTGGGGATCACTTCTTCACAGACAATCAGATTCCTACTTTCCAATAATCACTTTTCGTCTTTAAGTTCTCTTTCCGATTCAATTTCAAAAGAAAATTCATTTTGATTACTTGTCAAAGGAGAAGAGGACGAAAATGAAGGAGCGTTCAATTGAACAAATTCTTTCTCTTTTTTACGTTCCATAGCATTGATTAGCTCCTTATTCTTTGTTTGATAGTTTTTTAACATGTTGGAATTTTATTCAGATAGTACTCTTCTGTTCCGGACTGGATTTTTGCACTCTAAACCCCTTCTGATCAGTTTTCGAAGGACATTAAATAAATATTCGTGAAAAATAATTCAAAATATACCTTTGTATATCAAAGTAATTCAATTTCTGAAAAAATCATAATCTGCCCACAGCACAGTGGTTCGAAAGCCCAAAATGCTGGACAAAAATCAGAATCTCGATATTTCACTTCGTTCGAGTACCCATATAAGGTTTTCGGGGTCGCTGATTTCAAAAATCGAGTCAAAAATCCATAATTCAAAATGGCAGACCCAAAATGGTGAACATTTTCCTAAAATTCCCCATGCACTCACTTGAAAATGAGTAATAAGGGGTTTTTGGAGTCGCTGTTTTTAAAAATAAAGTAAAAAATCCAAAATTCGGAATGGCGGATCAAAATGGCAGACGTTCTCTTAAATTCGCCATGAATTTCCTTAAAAGTAAGTATTATCGGGTTTTTGGGGTCACTGATTTCGAAAATGAAGTCCAAAGTTCAAACTAGCGGTTTCAAAATGGCGGACATTTCCTAAAATTTTCCATGCATTTACTTAAAAATGAGTATGAAGGGGTTTTTTGGGTCGCTGGATTCGATAATGAAGTCAAAAATCTGAAATTCAAAATGGCGGACCCAAAATGATGGACATTTTCCTTGAATTTTTCATGCATTTACTTGCAAATGAGTATTAAGAAGTTTTTGAGGTCGCTGATTTGGAAAATGAAGTCAAAAATCCAAAATTCAAGATGTCGGTCGCAAAATGGTGGACATTTTTCTAAAATTCGCCATCCTTTCCCTTGAAAATGAGTATTAAGGGGTTTTTGGGTTCCCTGATTCCAAAAATAGAGTCGAAAATCCAAAATTCAAAATGGCGGACCCTTAATAGCGCACATTTGTCTAAAAAACGACTCTTCTTGAAATGGGGCAGCTCAGGGCAGCAAGCGAAAACGGTTTTGAAAAGTAGAAATTTTTCCGCAATAGATACAACAAATCTCGACACAGGAACTCGCAGGAAGAAAAATAATTCTCTACGTGAACTTGTAAATCGGGTACAAAAGAAAATAGATTTTCCCTCTGCAATTTCTGACTTCATTTTCGAAATCAGCGACTCCAAAAACCTTATATGGGTTAGTCGAACGAAGTGAAATATCGAGATTCTGATTTTTTGCCAGCTTTTTGGGATTTTGAACCACTGTGGTACAGTCAAAATTTTGTTTAAATAATACTACAGAACTCTTGGTTCGAAACTTCTCCATTTTTTTTGCCTCTCGGTTTGTGTTGGTATTAACTTCGAACTAGTATCCCCTCCAGTTGTTGCTCATTCTTTTCATTTTGTCAATATTTCTTATTGGAAAATTAAGAAAAATTCAATTCGATTCCAATCGTCTCATATGAATTTAAATCATCGAAAATTTACTGAAGATTTATAGGGAATCTTAATTTATTGAATTCAGTTACATGCTCTTCACTCTTTTGATAAAAATTTTTTTCCACTTGAAAGGCCTCAATTATTAATTCGAATTATCTCGAAAAGTTTCTGTTGAATTTTCCTAATTGGCCAGTTCAACTCAATGAATATTCAGTTGAGATCTTTACTAAGTTAATTTAGTATCACACTTTTCTCTAATTCAGGAAGCTCAAACTGTTCAATTCTTACATTTGAAATTATTTCATTTTTCCGTCCGTTTTCAATAACGAACGTTGAAAATCCATTATTATATACAGTGCCGAAATTTTTATTCTCAATGTGTAATTTATACTACTTTAACCTTTAAATATTGTCTTTTACCTTCAAAATTTCTATTTTATAGTTGTGAAATGTTATTTTCATCCTCAAAAATGTGATTTTTTAACTTGAATCTTGTACGTTTTGAAATATTTATTTCTGAACATTTGAGTGTTAAGTTATACAAATATACACTATGTATGTATGTATGTATTTAATCTCTTCCCATTTACGGGTTTGAGGGCCTCCGTTCCCTTTACAATAGGTTAC
>WSXT02123277.1:0-25051 GCA_011762715.2 Neuroterus valhalla | reverse complement strand
AATATTAATGTTGATGTCAATATTTATAACGAGCATAAACATGTGAAAAAGCATTCTTTTCAAACTTGAATCATAATTTACATCAGCGAACTTTCATGATTCATTCAATAGTTTACAGGAGAAGATGCAAACCATCCATATTCAGTCTGACGGGAATGAAAAAAGAAGCTAATTTTATGAACAATAACCTAAATCTTTTGGAAAAATTTACTACTTCTTGGAATCATTCAATATTGTGTTCGATTCGGAAAGTAAAGTAAAATTTGAACAATATTCTCGGAAACATAATAATTGTCTGAACAAATAATATTTATTTGAACAATTAGGAAAAGGTTAATATGTTTCTTCTATGCACTATACACTCAGGAAAAGAATTATATGCGCTCTATTTCATTCAATTTTTTCGAAGTCATCGGGAAAAAGCTGCTCGAGCAAATGGAAATTGTTCAAGGAAATGGAAAAAATATGTTTAAAATTAGAAGAAATGTATTAAAATTATATTATGATTCAAGTTTGAAAAGAATGCTTTTTCACATGTTTATGCTCGTTATAAATATTGACATCAACATTAATATTAACATTTTGCTGATTTCCGTTCAGCTTTATACTATATCATGTAACACAATTCCAACTACTACAAGTCGTAAAATATGATAGAAAACATTTCCCAGATAACAAGAAAAAAACATTGTCTTTGGACAAAAATAATATTTGGCGATCAGCGTTGTAATAAGACTGCATATAAAATCGAATGAGATTGAATTTAATAAGAGGATTTTAAACTTATATAGATATTAGGCTCTCATCAATATGTCTGTACGAATATAATTATCTGTTTATCTGTATAATAAAAAAATTCTTGGACAAATAAAAATTGTTCAAACAATAACATAACGTTCTCAACAGAATTTACTTCCCCTCGGAATCATTCAATATTACGTTTAATCCAGAAAATACGAATTAAAATATCTTTGTGGAAATAACTGTTTAAATAAATAGTATTTGTGGAACGATTGAAAGAAAGGTAAAATAATGCTAAATTGCTCACTTTTAACGTACAAAGTCAATGAACATATGGCTGCGGGATCGCTAGAAAGAGTAGATGTCGAATATGATATTTTTGAAGTTTTTACTCCAGAATTAAAGAATTCATATTTTTAATTACCTTTCGCTGAGAAAGGTACCAGGCATCAGTCGTTCGAGTTGCTCTCATCGACCGTATATAGGGGAGCCGCAGGATGAGCACAGTCCCATTCCGAGTCGCAACGAGCTCGAGAAGGGCATCATACAATAGAAAAGGTCAGATGAGCCTCCAGGTAGTCCACGGTACCCTGAGATCTTCTTAGGCCAAATTTCCAAAATGCTGGTTGAAGAACTCGACTTGTCTTTTTGGTCCCTTGAATTGCTTAGCAAAGCACGATAGAATGTGATAATTCTTTTAAAAGTTATCGAATTCACAGATCATTTTTCATTATTTTTTGTGCGATCAAAATTGGAATTTTTGATTTTTTGAAAAGATTCAAAAAGTTGTATTCATGATCTTGTAGGGCCTCCAAGAAGAAACATCTTTTCTCTTCGACTTCATTTTCAATCTTGCGTTATTTGGCTAAAAATTCTCATTTCCTTTTATATTTTCGAAGTTTGAAAATATCGTAACTCTGATATTTTTTTTATCGAAAAAATAAGAAGGAATAATTGTTTCACTTTTTACGTGCTACAAGAAATTGTACTTGCAATTTTTGAGTCTTGGAAAAAAAGCACAAAAAAGTTTTCAAAATGCTCCCCTTTTTTGATTTTTTATCCAAAATAGCTGAATAACAAACTCGAGTTGTATTTTTGGTCCCTCAAAATGTGTGCCCAAGGGCATCCAATCCGATCAGTCTTTCGAAAGTTATGGAGTATACAGACGACGACAACAGACAGACGGAGATTTTATAAACTCCGCAAAAGGCGATTTTTACATAAAACCAATAGCTTCTCATTATGATGAGAATCTAAAAAATTTCTAATAAACTGATACAAAATCGGAATCACGGAAACATGACTTTCATAGACGTTGGGAGAGAATTCAGCATTCCTCGAGACTATCAAATATTCGGAAGCCCAGCAAAGAGGATTTACAGTAAAAGGAGAGCAAGCAGAGGTACAATTCTTTTTTTCAACACAGTAAACAAGATATGAAAAATAATAGAAGTTTCTACAATGTGCATAAAAGTCAAGGCGTAGCATGCAAATTTCACATTTATAATGGGATTCGTATATTGTACACCTAGACTAGACTCTAAAATTATGATAGACATGTTCGTTGATACTATGTATAATTGAGCCTAAAACGAGAACTTACTGCCTACAATAAACATGATGGACATTAGCTCTCGGTTGAGAGATCTCAAAAAGTTGAATAACATCATCCTGCGCAAACTCTGGAACACACTTCACTTGAATTCGATTGTCACGACTCTCCACTGTATTAAAGTGAAGCGTGTTCCAGAGTTTGCGCAGGATGCTCATGCATGCGCGAAAATAACCAGCTCCAATTGGTTATTAACAAACCCTCAATAGTTCAAAAACTATTGATCGTACAATATTTTGAAACTGTACTTTTTTGTTCAGTTTCGCACAAGGAATTTGTACATACAAGGAATATGATCAGTTCAGGATTACCCTGTATATCTGAGAATAAAAAAGAAAAAAAACTGGTTAAGGATATTTATAAATAGAAGTAAGAAAATCTTGAATACCATAGGTTGCAGCTAGAATCCACAGAAATGAGTCTAAATAAAGAATTGACTTCTACGGACGACCCAAGGATTTCGGAGAAGTTAGTCGACAGTCGTTATGAGAATTCTTCAGTGAATAGCCCCTCGGGCTGGTGCTCATTTTTGCAGCATTCGATCAATGAGCAGAGCCGTAGCGAGGCTGGGGCAAGCGGAGCAGTGCCCTGGAGCCTCCGGCAGTGAAGGGCCCCCAAACATTTTCTCGGAAAATGTGATTAGTAAAAAAAAGTTCGCTTGTCACTTTTTAGAAACACAACTTAAATATGATGTAGATTAAGTTTAAGGGCCCCAATTTAAAAGTTTGACGACCTTTCTTTTTTCCAGAAATCAATTCCGAAGTTTTTCGCTGCGAGAGGGCCCCTTCAAAAACATTGTCCCAGGGCCCCCGAGACCGTCGCTACGGCCCTGTCAATGAGTAATGTTCACGAAATACGGGAAAAATGGGCACCTTCACTTAGAATGAAGCTTAGAATTTCTCTCCCGAAACTAGACCAAGAAATTGGAAACGTATTCAGTCATTTTCGAAATATATCTAAATTAATAAAGTCCTGGACGTTCGACTCACGAGCCGTAATTCGAACGATTCGGCCGCTTTTCGCTTATCAACCAGAATCGAATGGGCGCTTAGCAGCTATAACAGTATTACATTATATGATAATAATAATAATAATAATAATAATAATAATAAGAATAACATATATCTGGGAAAACACCAAACACTCTCAAAGTTTCTTGTTGAGATTCTTAAAGGAAGAATTCAAGCTTTGTTTCTCATTTATTTATTCCTTAACTCTACCTTAGGCAAGCAGTAGGCTACAATTTGATAATTACAATTTAAGAAAATAAGAAAATTGGTCTTTGTTACACGCGTTAGCTCGGTCTCAATAAAAAAAAACATACTTCACTAAAGGTCATACTACACAGAATTCTGTATGCTCCAGATAGTTTCATAATATTCTTCTTTATTTCATTTGTAACTAATATATCAACTCAAACAGAAAGGCATGTTTTTAATACAATTTGTTTGATTGAACTGGTTATCCTGGCTGCTACTGTAAGTATTGAAATTCCAAGGCAAAGTTACAACTTTAAATACTGAAAATTTCTAATTTACTAAAGTAATTTATTGAAGGTCGCAGTTGATAAAATTTGGAGGCTGATATTCCTCGAGTATCTAATCCTATTAAGGCTAGACTTAAACTTTCAGATCAGATTTAGTTGAGCAGTGATACGTAAATATAACGCACTCGCTCCCTTTCTCAAATGTTTCGCAATCATTGGCCCTAATCATTTCAGATTCCCGCGATATTAGCAATTTCCGCCGACAATGCGCTTGCTTCTGTTCTGCTAGGGATACGGAAAGAGAGGATTATCCTGATCTTGCTCTGATAATAAAAATGGTATCCGGCGTTAGCGCAACGCTCGCGTTGTGGTCAGAGATACCCTTTGTTTTTTCGGGTCACTGAGCAAGATTTACTATTGGAACATAATAACGGAAAGAATGATTTCAATTAAGATTGGAAAAAGGAATCGGAAAACCCTAGAAAGAAAGAAACAAAATGCGATCTTTGGCGACCCGAAATAATAAGACTGAGAGAGTCTCTATATTCCATATAATATTTTTTAAAAACTTATGCATAATTATGGAGTTTGAAACTATTTAATTGAAGAAATTCCTGAGGAGAAATAATTTGGAGAAGTAACTTCAATGCTGAAATATGAATTTCATTTCGACACAGGGAGAAAAAATATGGACATGCAAAACATGTCTCGTGGATAGGCGAGAGACAGGTTGGAATAGATGAGAAAGGATGGAAAAGTATGAGCGCGTAATGAGGAATACGATGCAATAGAGAAGAATGTTAGGGAAAGGATGGACGGTTAAATATACTCAATTGTTCCTACGTTCCCTTCACAAAAAGTTACATAAGTCTCTTGAACATTTTATTTTTACTTGAGCATAACGCCTAAAAACTACTTTTCCGGATAATTGCTATTGTTGTTATCCTATGCACGCGTGCTCTTTCGATCTCCTCATCCATTCTACTCCCTGACCACTTTCATCCAGTATTCCTCTCACAGAATCACTCGCACTTCTGCCTTTCTCTTCCCCTCCAGTACAAACTTTTAGCACATGTTCCAACGACTCCACTTTATTTCCACACGTTCGACACATTTTCTTTTGTTCATCCATCCAGTTTCGACATGCTCTCATTCCCTCTCCTATTCTGAACCGTAACACTATTCAACTTACTCTCCTTTTTAACTTTGTTAGGTAGACTAGTTCCCCGACCTATTTGACCATCTTGTATCACTTGTACTGTGATTCCATAATTTTCCTCCATATTTCCTCTCTATATCCTACCAACGTTTCTATTTCCTTCCAATATACACTCCCTTCATGAAAACCACATTCTTCCCTCATTCGCTGCCTCTCTCCTTCCCATATCTCTCTTCTCTCTCGACCTAATCTCCTTTATGCAAGCCTGCGCGATTTTGCTTCCCTCTTAAATCGTCAGCTCCAGTTTACTCCCATAGCCCCACTCAGGAACCTTTCATGAAGACTTTCCACTCTCTTTTGCTTCTCCCTCCCCCATATTTCTACCACATAGCACACGACTGCCCATACTAGCACATCGAACTATATGCAGGTAACCAAATGTAGGAAAGTACAGGGACCGAGCGTGGAGTGCCAGATGAGTTCATCATCGAGCGCGAAGCGCGAGATCCGACATACACGCGTCCAAGATGCGCTCAAACTTGCAAGCGAAGCGCGCGATGAGGATGTGCCCGCACAGCGTAAAGATTTTATATTAAAAGGATGAATTATCACAAGATAGATTCAATTTTATTTCATAAATTACCATGAATTTCATGAATTACCATGAATTGAATAAATCATCACACATCTCATATATTACCACAAATTTCATAAACTTCCATGGATGTCAGAAGTTTCCAAAAATTCTCACAAATTTAATACATCCCCTTAAATTTTATGAATTACAATGAATATCATCGATAACCACGAATCAAATAAATTTCACGAATTTTTTTTTATATTCATAGATCGCCAACAACTTTTGTTTTCAATTCCCATTAATTTTCTTGATTTAGATGAATTCCATTTATGTTAACATATCGGTTACTGATATTTTCCTCAAAACTCCTACATAATCCTAATACCTTGATGTTACTCTATTACTGAACCAGTTTTGATCCTTGGCAATGGGGAAATGTATAAGGAATCAAAAATGATGAAAAAAAGTTAGTTTTCAAATGAAGGGTTCCACGGCATGAACGTGTAAGTGCTTTTTTTAAAAACAAGTTTTATTTGCTTAATGAATCTCTTAAATTCTATCGCACATTTTCGTGGAAGGATGTATCCAAATTCAAACCGGAACTGGGTTTTTCAAATTCTTGGTTTTCCATAACCGTGTAAGTGCCATGGGCCCACCTGCGCGACACTCATGCTTAGTCGCGTTGATTCACATGGTGCCAGTCGATTTGTTTACCATTTCGCAAGGGCAATTTAAAATATTATCTCGATTTTATTATTATTTTTTTTATTTTTGATCTTTTTTTTATTTTTTTATTATATTTTTTTTTTGGAAGGAACGTTTTTTTTTCAAACTTACTTTTCCACTTTTCAGCCTTCTATTCGTTTTGGAATATGTTTAAAAAAATTTAAACATAAGTTTTTTTTTTAACCTGCACCTAAAAAAAAAAAAAATAAAAATTTGGATGGACTCACATGGTTTTGACCATAGTCGATTTTTGAGGTTATTTATCTCGAAAAATATGAACTTTTTCAAAATTCTGTTTATTGAGATCTTTCGAGCTCCATCAAATCTCGAAATTGGTATTTGTATTTTCTTTTTTGATTAATCATGAAAATCCAAAAATTAGCTGAGTTGTGGCAAGTTGAAGTGAGAAATATCAATTTTTGATTATGAGAAAAACTAGTTTATCATCATTTTCGGAAACAGTAAAAGATACCAAATATATTCCCTGGTAAGAAAAAGATGCGCACTAAAAATTCTGTATTAAAATGTACTTTGAAAGTTGAAATTTCGGGAAATTATTTTCCAATGGCCAGGGGTCATCCTCCTTTTAAAAAATTATTTTACGTGCCCTCCTTTGATGATCAGGCAACTCAATTGATGCGCCCGAACTGCCACAATAGAGATAGAGGATCACAAGAAAGGGTGTGAAAGAGACAGTTCGGAGACTCATCTCGCTATAGCGAGCGAGCACACGTGCGAAAGGGATGAATAGGACTTGCCATGCTGGAATATTCTAGGCAGATTTCGTATCGGTCATTCTTAATATTTTTGTGTTAATCTTAGTGGTCGTTGGCGCTCGTTTCAATCACCTTTGGCCAATTGCTACTGTTCAGGACGAAACATACAAATTAAAACGTCAAAATCAAAGAAATCTAATTTTTATAGCAAAATACCGATCACTGGGAACGAAAGAGGGCGTGGAAATTAATTCTATTTACTATCATTTGGCACATGACTTACATCATTTCCTGCTTTCAATTGATAAATCCAAATGCATAAGTAGGATACAAAAACAGGAAATTATGCAAGAATTGAAAATTCGAATTTCATACCAGAGTTCGCGGAGAAGGGTGAACGCAGCCTCCGGAAGTTAACTGAGGTGAATGAAAAATTGCATATGAATTAAGAGACAGAGAAAGGTAAGAAAGAGACAAGAGGATGCCCGATGAAAATTAAGCGCGGTAAACGGGTTAATGTCCAAAGAGAGGACCGTGGAACAGAAGCAGTAGGTGGAAGGAGCGTGAGTCTCTTAACACTACTACCAACCCCTTTTCCTACCTCTTGTGCATTTGTCTTTTTTCTGGCGAGGTTTCCCTTTCGGTGTCTTCTTTTTATCTCTCTTCCGTTCTTTAATCTGGCCTCACCCACATCGTACCATTTCATTTCATTTCAGTTTAGAACCTGTAGTTACAGTACCATTATCTCAAATTGCTTTCTCTAATTCATAGTTCTTTGAGAATTTCTGTGAGAAAATGAAGTTATTACATTGTCCACGTGCCTATCCACTATACCGTGTATGCAAGGAGACTCATTCATCATCCAGGCAACTGTTAAGGAAATGAAAATAGTTATTATTTCTTTAACTGCATATTATCATGGAGCAGTTTGCTGTGAAGCAAAACAACTACTCTTATCAGGATATATTTGATGATGTATATCAAAATATGAAACCTGTTTATCATAAACAATTATATTAAACTATAAATGTGTTGGAGACCAGAGTTTATGAGGTTCTATTATTCAGTGTTCCTCCGTGTCACATTTCATACGAATCTGGTACAAGGCACGATAATTCTTCATTGCTTCAGGGGGGTTAACCTCTATAAAATTTTATATTTCAATTCCACTTTCCCGTTATTTGTGCGTCAGAATATAATAAAAGGAATAGAAAAAGAATAGAATATTGGTGGCTTAAAAAGCACAGGATACTTTTGACAAGAGTAACTTTTGATAAAAATTTCAAATTCTCTCCATTTTTATATTCTCATTCTGAATAAGAAGGGATTGGTTTTATGCGAAAAATGCCTTTCACGGATTCAATAGAATCTCCACGTTTTGAGACTCCCTGAGTCAGAAAAAACGGTTTTACGGAGGTGTCTGTCTGTCTGTGTGTCTGTCTGTAATCTGTGAACTCGATTCTAAAAATTATCAATTTCAGTCCGACATATTTAATTAAGCATCATCGGACTCATTGAGACAAGGTTTGAATGCACGGATATGTAAGTCGAACCCTCGCAAAAAGTTCGTTAATTTTTTTTTCGTGACAAAGACTGCGCTTTATTTATATAAGCAATCGAAAAACGAGTTTTGGCCATCCTAAAAATTTTTTTGGTGATCCTAGTAGTCGTTGGCGCACGTTTCTCTCACCTTCGGCCAATTACCACTGGCCAGGATGTTAACATAAAAGTACGGAAATTTCAGAATTAGGGTTATTTATCTAAATTAAGAAAATGAATGGGAATTGTGATTCATGAAATTTTAGAATGTATTCAACTTTTGGGAATTTTCGGAAACTTATGACACTCCTGGAACTTTAGGAAATTTGAGAAATGTATGTAATTTTTAAAAGTTGATAAAATTTGTGGTAATTTATGAGGTTTGTGATGATTGATATAATTTGTGGCAATTCATAAAATTTATCATAATTTATGAAATATGTGGTAATTTATGAAATTTTGGAGAATTTGTGAAATTTATGGTAATATATGAAACTTTTGGGAATTCATTAGATTTATAAAGAGTCACTGGTAACTCCTGATCGATCTAATAAAATTAAAACTGATACAAGTGGCCAGGATTATTCATTCATCCTGCTGGCACGGAATTTTGTTGGTGTTCCAGAAAATATCCAGGTTCGCCAAAAAAACTTTCCAAAAAGAAATTTGATAAGGTGAGAGAAATTTCGTTACAACGTATTCCAAAAAAACCCGATCCGTCGCGTACGCTCCGTTGAGAATTGTCTTCAAAGGTATGTCGGAGGATATTTATATTTTCATAAATCCTAAAAAGGAAAACCACATGAAATAAAAAATATTTGAACTACTTTTTTTTCATAAACTGGACTGAATTTGATGCCGTTGATTCTTGACACTGCAAATTATTCGCATACTCTCTAGTTACAATTGACATAGGCATATCGAGTCTCTCATCTGCCCGCTTTTTATAACTCTTAGGGATTTTTGAAATCTATTACAACCTTACGATTAATACTGCTGCAATTATATTAATTAAGAAAGTACAAGAAGTGAAGTGAATATTAAAGATCTCTAGGAGACAAACAAGAACACTGCAAATAACTTCAAGTCATTGCTCCAAATTCAAAGTTGATGGCATTCTATTTTATTAAACACTCCCACTTGCTGTCAACTTCCTTCATCAATGACGTTCTATGACCTTGAGTTTCTTCAAACAAAATTCGAATAATGGTTTAACAAAATCTTTAGTAAAGATATCTGCGGCTTATTCCAGTGTAGTTACGAAGTTATCATCAATAAATTGTTCATTATTGAGGATCATAATAAAGTGAAATCGAACATCGATTTGTTTCGTTCGACGATGGGATTCGGGATTCCGCACTAATTTTATTGTGGATTTATTGTCGCAATAAATTACGCTGTTGATTACACTTGACGACCGAAAGTAGTTGCCTTAACCATGCTGCTTCCTTTCCAGCTTCAGCTAATGCAATATATTCGTCTTCAGTTGTGCTCTGCGCAACTATAGATTGCTTCCTTCACATCCAAGTGATTGGGGACCCTCCCAATAAGAGAAGATATCCATAAGTAGATTTTTCAGAATTAATGTCTCTTGCAAAATCAGCATCACAATATCCTACTAGTTTTCGTACATCTTCGTGTTCTACATCATAAGTAATTTTCATGTCGATCGTCCCTTACAAGTAATGAAGAACCCATTTAACTGCTTTCCAGCGACCAAGATCAGGATTTTCCATAATTTGAGAAGCTTTTGAAACAGCAAATGCTATGTTAGGACGACTCACCATAGCAGCGTACATCAAACTACCTATTGCTTTTCGAAATGGAATTTTAGACATTTCTTCGATCTTTTCGTTTGCAACTGGACACATTGAGTTAGTTAGTTTTATGTGTGGATTTTCAGTTGTTGAAACATGCTCACGGACATTTTAAAAAGATCAATAATATTTTCGATATAACGTTCCTGATTAATACTAATAACCTATGGGTCACTTCATGTCAGATTTACCACTGAAATTTAAATTCACTCAAAGTTCTATTTTTCTTGATTTCAAAACAAAAATAGAAGACACGTATTTTCTCCTTTCAATGTGATATAGCACATTCACGAGTTATCATTATTTAAACTTTCAGAATCTAGTGAAGATCACTTTTTTGAAATGCTGAAAAGTAAGGATCGATTATTAACTAGAATCTGAATTTTTCAGAATAAGTACATATTCGTTCATACTTTGACTTTGTAATTTGCGAAAAATATTAATTATTTATTTATCCGGGAAACATGCAAAAATCTTTAACAAATTGCATTCACAAAAAAAGCTATCTCCGAAATGAAATTTTTTCCTATTCAATTTTGCAATATAATGACCGCATAATCCCCAGTGCGCAGTCTACGCGTGGCGCGTTAGAGGCTGCTACATCAAAAATATTTCGAATTTTGATATAAAACTTTGTGGGCTCATTTTTAGATATAAATTTTAATGATTGAGACTATTTTCAAAAAATACATTTTATTGTCCGTCTAAACTATTCCCCCTGCCCCCAACAGAATCTGCAGAAAACTGTAGCTGACGCTTATTGAAAGTTGATTGACTAGAAGCCTTTGGGAAAATATCTACGTATGTCATATCTCAAAAACTTATTGACGGTCCACTGTAATTTTCAAGAGATACTCTAGAGTATATTGCAAAATTGAATAGGAAAAAATTTCATTTCGGAGATACCTTTTTTTTTAAATGCAATTCGATCAACATTTTTGCATGTTTCCCGGACAAATAAATAATTAATGTTTTTAGCAAATAGCAAAGTCAAAGTATGAACAATTATGAACTTATTCTGAAAAATTTTGATTTTAATAAATGATTGATTCTTACTTTCGAGCATTTCAAAGAAGTGATCTTGATTAGATTCCGAAAGTTTAAATAATGATAAATCATGAATTCCACATATCACATGGAAATGAAAAAATGCGTGTCTTCTGCTTTCTTGTCAAAATCGAGAAAAATATAAATTCGAGTGAATTAGAATTTTTGTGGTAAATCTGACATGGATTTATATAAATATAAATACACATACTAGAGGGGCTGTGCCCCCCTGCGCGCCAACGGCCAACCCCCCTCTGTTTTCTTCAAAGTATATTAAAAAAGCATAAAAATATGCTTGTAATTGTAACTTTCAAGGTCAATTAGAGGTTATTTGAAATAAAAAAACTTTTCCAAGAGATCAGTGCAATTCCTGAAGTGAAGTACAACGAGAAATTCATTGATGAGCTCTGTATTGATCTTGGTGATGATCCTCAAGGTTTTTTCGAAGTTTTTTCCAAGCAGTTTACGTTTACGTTCACGTTTACGTTTAGCATCACCCAGGAACAACGACGTGGACGTAGTCAATTCTGTTCCCTTTGGGGTGCTTGATTTTCGGGAGTCCCCATGCCTCTCACGTTTAGGGGTGCTTGATTAGCGTGAGTCCCCTTGCCTTTCACGTTTCGGGGTGCTCTAACTGACCTTGAACGTTACAATTGACCTATGACTTGGGTACGTATCTGAACGTGTAATTTCCCGCTTTATCGATGGCAGATGTAAAAAAAGGGTTTGTCATTTGAAAAAACAAAGTTGACCTTCAAAAAGCCATAGAGGTCAACTTCCCGGTCAAAATGATGGTCGCCATTGAATTCCACGTTGAAATTTACTTCAGGAATGACCTTCACTTTTGAAAAAAATATTTTACCTGAAGAAATATCCAACCGTCCCGGGACTTCTTAGACACCCTGTATATATGTACCTTACTGTAAACATAGAACTAACCTAACCGAACCTAACCTGAGGTCTTGTAGACCCCAAACCTGGGTCTGGTAGACCCCACTTCGTAGATTATACTGCACGGCAGCGGCGGCGGCGGCCGGGGAGCAACTGTCATTCAGGAAAATGACAATAGCTCCCAGTCGAACGGCGGCTAAATACACCCGAGGCCACGTCTCACGACCGTGATATATATATATATATATGTATAGATTGAATTCGAACATTAATCAAATATATTTGATTATACATTTTTCGAAAATTGTACTCACCAGTGCGTTTTTCGGCATCGCGAAATGTGACTTCACTGAGAATGACTGGTTGGCTTCGACCTTTCGCGTTTACAGCATAAATCGCTACATGTACTCCAGCGTCAACAGATGCTTTCAAACCAGATAAGGCGAAGAATGGCTCGTCGCTAGTGAAAAGGTTGTAAATGGGTCGTATGCCAGTATCGAGGTCGCCGTGGTAGACCTCCAGCATGAATTTTTGAGGTAAACCACCATCGTATCCTGCTACGCACTTTACTTCCACACTGGTGTACGTTTGATTAGCCAGTGAACAGTTTCTTACAGCAAATGGTTTCCCTGGAAGTAGAGGAGCAAAGTGATGTAATATATATAAAATATGTAGAGAGGGTGCTCCCAGGAAGTCAGAGGACTCTCAGTTCATATAGATGCTTATTTCTAAATGACGCAGATAAACTTGACCGTTGAAAATAAAATCTTACCATAAGTATAATCGAAGCTAGAAGAGGAACAGTATTCAATTTTGCAGTGAACATTTCAAATATGTACCGAAAAGTTATAGACGTAATCATTCCTTAAATGTCGTCTGAATGCAAAAGTGGTTAAAGTGTACTCGAAGAATTGCTCAAAGTAATTCGAAAGAGTATGTATGAGGTATATCTCAAGCATAGCCAAAATTTACACAAAGCATGGCTGTGGTATATCAGTAAAGTATTGCTTAGGTATTTCAGATGAAACATGAAGTATACGGCTAGAGTGTGTATAGTTGATGTGTGACTTAAACACAAACCATGAAAGAGTTTGAAACTCGGAAAATAGCTATGCCGGGCCATGTCGGCCCACAAGTTTCAGGCAAATCGAGTAACGAGAAACAACATTTTACTTGATGCCATTTCATAGGAAGAGAATCCTCCGTTACCGTTGAGAAAATCTCGTTGTTCAATGTTCAGGAGTTCTCTGACGGAGATTTCGAATCCATTTAACCATCGTCGGATAAACATGCACATACTCCCAGATGGTATATGTGACGTGGGGTGAGAAAATGAGGCTTACGTAGAAATTCGCAAGACTCATTTTCTCTTGCCTTTTTCCAGGTATTTACCATGGCTAGCCGGCCATCCACCTGAGAATGAACCTAAAACATTTTCACGTAAGCCTCGTTTCGCCATTGCACTTCACACTTGTAAAACTCGAATTGCCGGGCTAATAGCGTAGTTTACAAAGGACTGAACACAAATATAAACAAAACACAATTCTTACTCCAAGAAAACATTTTCTGGAGCAAATTTTTTCTTTTTGGCTTGCACTTCGTGCAAACGAACATTTTTCAGAGAAAGAATATCATAGAGAGAGTGACACTCAGTCAACAGACAAGTCGATTTTCTAGTGAGTCAGAAGTTTTAATTCTCCCGCTGACCTACGTATCTGGCTCGAAGGACCAAAGTGTAACTAAATTAGTTGCGGACTGACGTAGGGCTGTGAGATAATAATGTATTTTCAGTTCAAGAGCCACTGGAGGTGACACACCATTCGACTCGTCGCTTTCCACAACACCAGAAGACGATCGGGTCGGAAAAATCTCTCCACTCCACAACATTCCGAAAATATGCAAAACTCTTGAAACAGTACTGCGGTCTCTCATTGATATAAGGAACACCTCTGTAATCAAATAGGTGCATGCTTTACAGCACATAATGTTTGGCTCTCATTTGGCTTTCTTCAAGTACACATATAAATTTTTGGGCTCCCTCACTCTTTTGAGGTAAAATTTCTGTTGGCGGTGCAAGCTAACAAAAAACCTAGCAATCATACTTCCCATAATATCAGAACATTCAAATAAAATTTTACCATAATTCTTGGCCTTCCTGAGCTCTTGGAATCCTCAAGAACCAATCGCCGAATAACAACCCTCAAATCTCGCTTAGTTCCAAAACTTCTCATTGTTTGTTTGACTTACAACTTATCAGTGTGACATTCCATGGACTAAAGATCCTTTCTGCGATTGCTGCTCGAATTCACACCTGGGGTACATTGATGAAAATAATGAGTTTTCCATATTCTTTCCGATTATTCGTGCGTACTCTTTAAGAGCGTTCGGAGAATTTCTTTTGTGAGATTCCTAGCTGTGCTCTTTCAGCAAAGCCGCATCTGTTTTTTGCGCCTGCGACTTGTGTCCCAACATATTATCATTTGAATTTTGAATTTTCCCATCGTTTATGCTTGACTCACTCTATCTTATCGTGATTTCCAATTAGGTCTATGATTTCTTCAAACATTGGTGCTCACATTTATGACTCAAAAATGGTGATGTACCAGTGGTTCATTTATTTACGAGCACTCATACTGAGCCCTCAGACTATTTTCTTCGTAAATTCTAGTGATATAATACTGGGAGAGGCATACCTATTTTTCATGCTTGAGCTTACAACCCAGGTGCAATAGTGTGAATGTGTTTTTTCTGTGGCCTTATGACCGATCATTGATTTGTGAACATCAGTGGATAGATTCTATGTTCTTTAAACATTGTTTTCTGCGGACGGATTTTTGTATGACGTTATTTACAATTTGTGTGTCTTTATTAGCTGCGAGTGTGGTAAGTCACTCATTGTTCCTGGTGGTCATGATCATCGAAGCGCTTTCGAGCGTTCCTCTGCAGAAGCGTTTTCCTTACATAGCCCAACCATTGCAGTTTCCCATCTTCTTGATTTCTGATTTCATTGGTTCGTTCTCTGCTGTTCATTGCTAATGCTCGGGACATGTTGGTGATATTTCAGATTGCACTGATTGCTTTGTAACGCGGTATCTCTTGGAGGGCGGAGGTGCGTATGTAAGTCATGGCAGACGGATAAAGCTATTGTCCATAATTTTGTCATGTTTCGGACTCCAGATTTTTAAATATTTCGTTTACAGAACGAGAGGGCTTAAAATGCAACTGTGGGTTCGCGATGTTTTGTGTCCTTCAGAGGTTTCTTGTAATTTTGACACTTGAGGCTGGTGCTCGCTCCTCTCATGTCGGGCAGTTAGGTCTAACCCTTGTGCTGGCAGGTGTGAGTTCCCGGTGTGTTCCTGCGGACAGACAGTGGTTCTCGCGTAGCAACCGTGCTGGGCTTTAGGTTTTTTCCCTGTAATTTGGCTTGACCGACTGCTCGCATCTTGGATTCATGGATCTTTTCAGCTCTTCTGATCATGGAGGATAGTCTTCCTGATTCTGGATGCTGGTACTTCTGGTTGTAAGTCATTCGTCTGGCTGGTTCTGATTGCACTTCAAGGTGTTCCTGGATTTTTATGACTCCTCAGATTGTGGTTTAAGTGTTTCGTTAATTTATGAATTCTTGTCAAGTGTACCTATCTTACTGACTTAATCGTCTTCTAGTTTTGTGGAAAGTAACAAGTCAGATGACGTATCACCCCTAGTTGCATCGGGCTGATGGTTTTTGAAGAACCATCGTGGTCGTAGCTTCTGGAGGTTATATATGTGCTAGTTTTACATAACAACCCAAATATTTTTGTGAATATCTAAACTACCTATCCTATCCTCTTCGAATTTCGAATTGTTTTGGAGTTTGGTAAATAGACGTATTATTATATATTATCATTATGATTATTCATTTGGTTTCCCTCACTGCCAGACGCCAGGCATTCATCTATTCATCAATACATAGAATATGCCCTAATTCACAACGATTTTCCGTGCACATTGTGGCATATTGTACACGACGTGCGAACAGCATTCATTTCACAATAACCGCAGGCTCGTCCGTGTTTCAGTATAGAAAATTGCAAATTTTCCCGTATATCCCATGTGTCCCGTTATAATTTTCAAAATATGGAGAATCATTTGTTTCGTTTCCTAAATGCAACAAGTAAGTTCTAAAAAAGTGATATAATCAAAATTAGTCCAGTCATCTGGCCGTTGAAAATGGTTCAGTTCTGGTAATTTCGGAAGCAGTCGTTTTTTCTCTTTTAAGTGCTTCATTTGAGGGTGCATAATAAGGGGTCAGGATGTTCGACAAGGATTTTATCCCGAAACACCGAAATTTTTTCAGAAAAAGGTGTCCGATTCCACATGGTATTAGATTGCTGCTATCATGTGCATCTTAGAGTTTAAAGTGTTCCTACCAAAAATGGAGTGGGCGAAGTTTTGCGTACAATTGAAAATATGCTACTATCAATAGTCTAGAAGTGGCGGACTCTCAAAAAACCCCGATTTCTCTCAATTTTTCGTTAAGAAACACACGTTTTTTTTGTTTCCATTAAGCTTGAATCCTTATGACCAGATTTGGAAATAGTCAAATGAATTGAAGCAGACGTGGATACTTTCAATTTTAAAAATAATACAGTGTCCTTACTATAATAGATCACGACCTGATCTTACAGGTGCATTCTTCGGCATGTTTTACTGGATGTTCTACTACGGATGTCATATACGCCCGAATTCCTGATTGCTATTCCTATGAATTTTTCTATTCACAGTCAAAGTATAATCTAAACTCTAGGTCTAGGTCTGTACAATCAGCCTCCAAAAATTTACAGAATGCAGTCATTGTAGAAATTTTGAAGACCTAAAATTACGTAGTTAGATTTTGAACGGCATTAGAAATTTAAAAGAAAAGGAATTATTATTCATGTTGCATTGAAAAGTTACACAAGTATTTCTTCTGGTTTGTTGGTTTTTTGATAATTATAAGAATTCCCGCCAATAAAAATGCCAGAAAATGCACATTTGATGGATGACGGAAATTTATTTATCTGGAAAATTATAATTTTTTCATCAAAAGTAGTTGATTATTAGGAGTTCGTTAATTAGTTAATTAATCAATCCCTATTATTTGAGCTAAGAACTTATCTGTTGACAAAATAGTCGTGGTTTTGTTCCGCGGTGCGAGTTAGTAACCGAATTGATTAAGGATAAGAACTTTTTTTATGATTAGACACAATTGAGTCTTCTTCCATTTATCTACCTGAAATTTTCTTGTGTGAAATCCATGAAACAAGTGATTTACATAAAATACGACTTTTAGATTTTTGGATAAAAAGAACAAAAAACGGGTATTTCCAGAAGGCCTGTTAACTCGTGGCCTGTTAAGGGTAGGAACATTTATTTTCTTTGAACGTCTGCTCGTATTCAGTTCTTGAGTACTTCCTTTTGTGACAATCTAGGAATGACATTTTTCGACTATTTTCAAACCTGGTTATAAGGATTGGAGCTAAATGAAAACAAATAAGAAACATGTGTTTTTTGACGAAAAATTGAGGAACTCCTAGGCTATAGGTGGTAGAAAACTTTATTTTCCTCGCTTAAAGCAAAATCTCACCTTCTTTATTTTTAGTAATAATGATTTTAACTCTAAATTTTTCGAAATTCTGATAATTTCTCTATGATCCTTTTCTCGAATATCTATGCCGAACGGATCAAGGAATAAGTTATCTTTATGAGTGGGGCATTTTTACTCTCGGGGTGCCGCCCACCGAACCCACCGTAGGGACTGCGCCCCTTGACTCTGCCACCGGCATCACATTATCAAATAAATATAATACGAGCAATGCATATTTCTCGTATTTGTGATGAAAAATGGTGTGTAAAACTCGCTTGGTATTATTGCATATTTCGTCTGGTGGTCGCTAATGGCGTGTTATACCATGTACCTACTATTTAAGAATTTCACTATGCTGACATATTCTCTTTTTTTTTACTCCCCAAAAATGTTAACTCTTTGTTTATTGGCTCCAAACCTCAACGCCCAAAAGCACCCCCGTTGTACGACACAGATATGCTTTGATATTTTAACATTTCGACCTCAACTATTTTATAATAATTTTAGCTCCGATTCCTGTAAAAAAGTTTCTTGCAAGAATTGATGGAAAAATTAATCAAGTGTACCCTTGAAAATCACACAAAAAAGAGATTATTTTAGCACTGCAGGATCGGAAGGGAGGATTCTTTTGTCGGAGTCACATTTCCGTTGTGCAAAGGGCTTAATTCTCTCCGTTGAGAAATGAAGCCTGGAAATAAGAATTCTTATTTTCGAAAGGCTTGATTTAATAAGAGAGTGCATTCACACTGTGAAATTCTGAAATACAATATTTTCTAGCAAAGTCATATCTGTGTTGCACAAAATCGCTTTCTGGCGTTAAAAGTTGGAGTCCAACAATCAGAGTTGGTATTTTTTAGGAGCTAATAATTGAGAGTCTTTCTGTACAGTGAAATTACGGACAAAAATATTTTTTGGCAAAGTTACATCTGTATTCTAGGAAGGGGGTGCTCTTTGGAGTTAAGGGTTGGAGCCCGAATATCACAGTATTTCGGAGAAGCTCGAAATTGATAATAATAGATGCTGGTACTGTAAAATTCTTTAGGACCTTATTTTTTAGGGACGTTATATCCGTGGTTCTGTTTGGCTTCGAGGGTCGGAGTCCAAAAGTAAGAGTTGGTATTTTTCAGGAGCTCAAAGAAAGCTCAGGTACCGAGCGGATTGAATGAAAAGGAGACGCGATTCTCGGAAGAGGTCTGATCTTGAGACTTAAGAGTTGTTTCAGAGAAATTTTTTTCTCCGGATTCCAAGAGCCCAAAAAAACTTAAACTCTGATGAGAGCGAGTCCTGTATATGTTTTCATTTCGGGGAGTGGAGGTGCTAGGTTTTTGTGAGCTAGCTTCTCCACAAGAAAATTGATTCTTCGAAAAAAGCAAATTATATATCTGCTTCAAGCCAGCAGTTCAGGCAGTTCAAGTCAAATATCTCAAAATCAGGGACCGCGCGAAACGCTGCTGTGACTCAAGCTAGCGTGAACGCATGAAGGTTAAATAAACGAAATTTAAAAATCATAAATTCTCTCGCTCGTGAACATAATGAATATATTAGTTCCGAAATTTTGAAGTTAGGCATGACGGATTTCATTTATGTTTATAATACGAAAGAATTGATTTTGTCCTAAGGAGGGGGAGTGATAATGGTATCATTTCATTATTATGTAATGAATCATTATATTGTTTTTATTTTGCAGTGAAAATCAGAAGATCATGAAGATGAAAGGATCTTATATTATTCGTCGAATGAGAGTGTCTACTCTTCAAGCTGTTAATCGTTGGTACCGGAGCAGCATTCTACGAGGATATCACTAGGTAATTTGTGAGTTTATGAAGAATCATCCTCACCTTCGGTGAGAACAGAAGTAAAACGTGTTTGGCACTTGTAATGATTTTAGTCCCGGAAGTGTAGGTCTTGCTTTGCGATATTCTTCGAGCGTCATTTTCCTGAGAAATTCCCAAACTTCACATGTTGTACTTCAGTTTCCCAGATTCAAGATTTCATCTACTTGACAGCTTAATCTCAGTGTCTAATAACGTAGTCTGTATTTCTTTTTTATCTCTTACAGTACAAGAAGTAAGGCTCTTAGCATATACATCTACATTCTACTTATTTTCGTCTAGAAATTTATTTTCTCATAACACTTATGACCTTGCACTACACTATTTATAGACTATGTAATAATCTTAAAAATGATTTCAGAGGGAAAATCCTAAACAAATCTGAAATAAAATTCGTCATTTCATGAATAAAACGATGCTTGAGTATTGAGGATTATTAATATTTCGGCTATAAAGTTTAAGCGCGGAATGGAATATTTGTTCATACTCTCTCCCTGTTACGGGCTTGCGAGTCTCTGCATGACCGTATCTCTATTCCTTTGAACACCTCACTACTAACTCAGGGGTGAGGGAGACCTACAGTTTGAGATGGATTCCAAACCACCAAGAGCAACAGCTACTTAATACTTCAAGACTCACGACTCTCTATGGCCCGCCGAAGCTCTTCCAGTGTGCGAGGCGGGAATCGAACCCACAACGAGACGGAGTGGATATAAAGCTTATACCTTAGCTCCCACGACCAACTGACCACCCTGGTTAAGCACATGACATAAATCCTTGAAATGAATTTTGAATGAACGCAAACACATCTTTTTCTCTATTTAAATAACGGTCGACCATTATGCATCAATATATTCGTTGAAAATGCAAAACGTAATACAAGCGAAATGAAGAATGGCAAGTCATTTCAGGGCACAAGTGTTCTGTAAGATACTAAATTGAGTTGGGTGTTCTAGATGCAGGCAGGTTATATTTATTATTACGTTTAGTTTGGACGAAGGAGCATCACCCAATTGCTAAATCGATTAATTGGAAATTTTCAAACGAACTATCGAACAAATCTATTGACTCAAAATAAAATATCATAATTCGAAGGAAGCCTATGAATTTTATATCTAAGATTAACACAATTTTTTCTATCATGATGCAAAGAGATTCTAAGGTGAGATGCCTGTTTAATTTGATTCATTTTCCGAAATTATCGAATTTTTTCAATTGGAATTGCATTTCAATCCCAAAAAATATTTCACTAATGCAGTGTAGCTATCGTGATTTCTATTATTTATGTGATCTTCTTCCATTCGCCGTCCTAATTGTCCTATGTAGCAAGATTCGCAGTCAAAACAATGGACTTTGTATACTTCTAAGGTTAGTTCGATCTTAGTAACGAATATTCGGTGCTTCTCAATATGAGGTTGCTGCTTTTAAGAAGCTTATGAATGACTTAAACTTTGTATTTCCCAAGCAAGTTAGTGATATTCTTAAAAGGACCAGGTACATAAGGACACAGTCAAACCAGTGATCTTTTCAATTCTTCCCTACTGTGAATTGATGTTCTGAATCAAGTGCTCCCGCCTTTTTATTAGCTGTGTGACTGTAGCAAATGGGAAACCATTCTCCTGAATTCCAAAAATGGAGGTCTTAGAACTCGATCAATCAAACAGAATATCATGCTTTTTTGTGTAACTAAGGAGTCTGCATAACTTCTGTAGCTTATGAACTCAAGAGAAAGATACTTTAGACATTCTATTCTGAATTTCTTCAGTATCATGTATAGAAGTATTTCTTTCCTGGAACACCTTTCCCCTACGGAGTTCGCGATTAATGGATAAGAAGGCCTCGTCCTTAGGCATAGTTGGTGTGATTCTCGAAGAGGTGATGTTGTTCCCGTTGTTGGCGTGAGAGTCCACTACTTGCCTCATCGGGATCATTTGAAACTGGTGGATATTCTCCGTCTGTGATTATGTCAAGCCTAGGTTGGCAGAAATAGATCAGTATGCTGTAACGTTTGTGACTGACTGGAAGGGTCAACCCAGCCAGGTCTCGTATGCTCAGTGATCAGTGCCGAGCAAGGTACTATACCTATAGGCATTAGAAATATAAGCATTAGGGGTACGGCATCAGATATATAGGCAGTACAAACTAGCCACGTGCTATGCGGGTAGTCCCACAAGTCCGCCGGCAGACAGTGCAGGATGCTCTCTCCCACTACCAAAGCAGGGGTCCAGGGTTTAAGAAGAAGTTGATCCTGATCCTTAGATAGTCATCTGTAAAGTCTCCATCTTGCAATTTGGAACTATTTGTATCAATCCAATCTCTCTTAACGGAATGAGCTTGTGGAGTCTTGGAGGGAAGATTATCTTAGCCGCTAGATCTCCTAGAGTAAAGTTAATTCAATCACCATTCCGGATTGAATAGAAGTTCAGACTCACACGACTAGAATCTTACAGTCTTAGGACATATTGCGTGTAAAGTCGCTTTTTGACGTTGAACGAATTTTTCAGTAGTTAGGATTAATTAACTTTGTTTGGTTTTCTTTGAAATATCAGAAATATATATGGATATCGCAACATATGGAGAATCAGGAAGTACATCAACTTTGTCCGTGCTGTTTCCTATGATAGACTGTCTAACAGGAATAGAATGTTTTCTATAGAACAACTCGTTCTCATCTAGAAGTGGCACATCCAGTGAGACTTGTAGCTTGGGAGATGATGATGATCACAGCAACTTCTAGAAGCTCAATCACAGCCTCTGGAGCCTGATATTGTCGATTCGTGCTGACATTAATGAGTAAGTAGGGTTAATTGTTTTCAGAGATTTCAGAGACACACAATATTCTCCAAGAAACTTGGTAGAAGTTTAGGGAATTTTAAGGATATGCGAAAAATCTCTGTGGCGCATATAAGCGCATTTGAAACCTTGTGCTAATAGCCCGGCATCACCGTAGTTTAAAAATTTGTTTAATTGTTGATGGTCATCACTTTGCAAAGTGTTAAAGCCTACGTATCTCGGACAGTCAAAAATTTTGCGAAGGATTTTGGTGGCGCGATGAGCGCATTCGAAGTTGTGTTGGAAAGCCTGCAGAAAGTTTCAAAGATTGAAACATTTTTTTCTTTGGTGATCACTTCACAAAGGGTAATGACCTCCATATTGTGGACAATTTTCAAGATTTTCGGAAGTTTCTTGTGGCTCATATGAGCGTATTTGAAAATGAAAGCAGACTTGTCAAAAATTTTTGATTAAATATCACGGTAAAGTTTTGAACACCTACGTCACACTGGACCCTCCCAAAAAACGAGAAATTTGTGATTATGTAAGCGCGAAATTTTTTATTAGTGGCGCGTTTGAGCGCACTTGAAGTTTGAACGAATAGATATGAGTTTAAAAGAATGTCAATATGTTAAGAAAGTCACGTCAGCTCCCCCCCCCCTATTTGTGTCGCCAATAAGTCGGTTATCAATTTATATTTGATTTGGCGAATTGGGGGGGGGGGGCGTGTCTCCAGCCTGTCCCACGAAACCCATGCATGTGGGGCTCTGCAAGGCGTGACTCAGCTGCTCAAGAAACCAACTATAAAACACCAAACGCAGTTGCGAATAAGGTTTAGAACAGTGTAACATGCAGAGCACCCGACAATGGGTCGGTAAACAGTACCAGGAGGTCAGGATTCTGAAGATGATTTTGATAGAAACACAATGTAGAACCGGCAAGAAGAGGGAAGTCTTTGGTGGACAAACCGGAACAGAGATGATGTGCTTGACTTCTCGTGTACTAAAAACACCTAGAGCTCTTGCAACATTCTTAGCAGTTGTTGCAAAACCGCATGCTTTCCAGCACGGTAAACAAACTATTTTCAAACTATTTTGTATAAGTTCCAGCAAGTAATTGAATAAATAAAAATTCAATTTGAAAAATGAGAATTCGAGGGACATCGTTTAGTAAAATTAATAGTATTGGACGCGTAATCATTCAGTAAATATATTTACCTATATACGTTCAAAAATTCCTCAACATGCTAATAAAATCAGGTAACTTGAATTTCAAACAATGGAGTTGTGTATTCTTAGACATACGGACATTATGTTGAATTTTCAAATGCCTTACAACATAGAACTTTTTCCACCTACTATTATAATTAAAAATAGCTTACACTATGCTTTCAGTCAGCTACTTAAGCTACATAAGTGAAAACTCCAGCCAAAAGATTGAATAGAGAAACGTTCCCCTAATTCGTATTGTCTCCTTCCGCGTTTCGTAAACAGTCTTTCAAATAAAAAGAAAAAATTACTCCTTTGGATATCAGAATCGCTTATATTTCACAACTGCTGTCTACTTTTAATCACATTATTCTGGAATAGTATAAATGGTAAATCTAGTTCTCCAAATGGGCATCAATCTCTTTACGCATCTTGCTATTTGTGGATGACCCTGAAAGCCTTACAGCAGATTGATGATAAGTCCATGGGAAATTGAATCGAAGTCTTCTAAAAATCGATCCGAGCCATCGGCAGATTGCGTAGGTAGTGTGCAGCGTCTTTGCATAAACTCCCATCGATCAGTAGGTTCTTCCGACATGGCAGCCTGCTGTACCTCTTTTTGATGCACGTTGTTTGTGAATCTTTCTTCGAAAAAGTTCAAGCATCAAAAGAATGATATCATACAGTATAACTTTGGAAGTGGCTATTCGGGGAGGCTAAGGCATGCGCTTTGGACCCACGCCGGCTGGTTGTGGGTTCGATTCCCGCCTTGAACTCTGGAAGAGCTTCGGCAGCCCACGCGGTGAACACTTGCGGAGCAAGGGAGTGTTCATCTCCGGAAAGTCGTGGTGCCGGTACCTCTTGGGAAAAAGGTTACTCTAAGTACATGGGGCTGGGGTTCTTGGTGGTTCGGAACCCACCTTAAGCTTTAGGTCCCCCTACTTACTACTGA
Source organism: Neuroterus valhalla (assembly GCA_011762715.2). NCBI lineage: Eukaryota > Metazoa > Arthropoda > Insecta > Hymenoptera > Cynipidae > Neuroterus > Neuroterus valhalla. The sequence continues at coordinate 368 of WSXT02123277.1, read as the reverse complement.
GGTAGTGGCAGGGTGTGTGAAGGAATGGTGGAGAGGTTCGAGGGAAATGTAAACCCTCAGGGGACACATTGAATCAATCAATCAGTATAAGTTTGTAGATATTTAAAGCGTGATCTGAAAATTATTATTGGTTCATCGTGTCTCTGGCAGTGATTGGTGGGCATTCCTGCTCGGACGTTATGAGGTTGTCGCACAGTTCCTTGAAACGTATGTCATCAGTGCCTTCAAACATGGGTGTTAAACTTTGTAAATCTCTCTCGATAGTGTCTTGATTACCTCGAACTTGGGTGGGTTTTTGACAAAAATGGGAGGATCGCTGAATAGATGCGACTGGACAGCGAGAAACTCTTGATTCTCCCTGACCCCCC
>WSXT02123266.1:0-10895 GCA_011762715.2 Neuroterus valhalla | reverse complement strand
ATTTTTTATGTACTAAAATCGCTGAACGTTATGAAAAAATTAAAAAAGAACACACTCTAAATAACAATAGCACAGACCTAAACGTAGAAGGAAAAAAAGTAGTAGTTCTGCCTTATATTTAAGGCTACGATGAACAACTTCACAGAATTAAAAAAAAAAAGTAATGTTCGTTTAGTGTTTTCTGTCGAGCACAAATTTAAAAGAATTTTGTTTCTAAGTACTAAGAACAGAATCAAAAAGAGTAATGAATGCAACTGTGTATATAGACATAATTGTTTAAATTGCACTCACATGACTTTGACTACAATATTGACAACATTACAATACTCGAATTTGAACCAAACACGAATAAACGTGAAATTTTAGAAATGATGCATATTAAACGTGACAATAATTCAATTAACTTCAAAACAGATTTACAAGGGCTCAGTAATTTCTACAATAAACTAATTTCTGAAATTCATGTTCCCACATCACGTAATAATTTAGTGACTCCAAATCAAATTTAAAATTCCTCACACGTTTTTGACGTGCAATCACTTGTGAATTGGACTTTACAAATCAACCTCTAAATTTCGCATCTTTAACTTCTACGCAACTATTTCGTAAATCGTACAGACAGTTGGATTTCAAACCTCAAGCAAACGGACGTAAAAATGTAATATAAAGAATCGGATCTCTAGGATCGCTTTTCTATGAGATCGTTTGCTTTCCTCTCTTTTTTTGAGGTTACCTTATTATTTTGGAAACGAGAACAAAAAAAAAACATCTTGTTGCAATGATTCTAAATTTAACTGGATAAAATTATGGAAATAGGGATTATTTTCTTTTTTTCTTTTTGGAAATTCACAATGATGATTATGTCAACGGAAAAATACTTCAAAGTTGTTTAACTTCTGTACATAAGTGTTCTACTTCTTCTTTTGTTTTGCCTTGAAAAGGACCTGGATTCAGGTCGAAACATGTCGGCATTAAATAAAGTATTTTTTAACGTCAAAAAACGGTATAGGCCTCAACAAAATTTATTATAGAATCATGATTATTATTATCTCCTGGAACCCAAGTTTGGTGCATTTCCATAATATGTTTCATTTTACTTTAGTACATATCCATATTATTTTTCATTCTCATAAAGTTGGAATAAAAGCTAATTCACAGCTCAAAGCTTTCAATTTTAACCCCACAGAAAATCCATTATGTTTCGTAGGAACTTGCTCGTTATTGGTCGTACTCTCGTTTCGGGGTAACAGTAGTTCGGCTCTGTTAACTTTATCATTGGTATTGAAGTTCGGAATCCAGAACTTACAAAGCGATTCAACGGTTATGTTTCTCTACCAATAACCAAAGTCACATGTGATTTTGTTGATTTAGCCCTACGGTACATAGTCACGGGAATTCGTTCCACATGTAAATAGAAGTCGAGTGACTATTTCACCATTCGACGGTAACATTGAATTTATTGCTTCCTAATCTTCGTTTATGAAAAACCTTGCTCTTTCACATAAGGGTTCGAACAAGAAATAGAGATTTAGAATCCTTATTTCTAGTATCACAGTTAAAATGAAAAAAAAGGAATGTATCCTACTCCCTCTTTTTAAGTGAAACTATAAAATCTTCATTTTTCGGGTCAATCGATCCACTCGAAGTAAATTTATCTGCTATAAACTCGAAACATTGGAATGGATGACTTTGATAAAGCTTCTGTTAAATAAATGACTGCACATAATTACGTGTTACCGAATTTTTCATGAGCGAAATAAATCACGTATTTATCAAAATGTACAACCGTAACTTATTTTAGGACCAAACTGATTTGGAAACGGAAATGTATCTAGTTTCATTTCAATTCTTAAGTATCCAAATTAATTATTCGGAGTATATTACACATTATTTGTGCTACTGAAATTCCAATAATAGTCCCAAAGCTAAATTGCTTGTAGTCTTGTTATTTAAAAGATAACCATCTTTCATCAATGCTACATTTGTTTTCCATCAGCCGTCATAAAAATGCTGGACCTATTTTTAATAACTTCGAGTGGATGATTGCTTTTAGATGGATGCCGTGTCAGTTGAAAGTAGAGCAGAATATATGCAGCTGTGACTACGATGGAATAATCTTGGTGTCAGGAAGTGCCCCAGGATTTGATGAGCCTGAAGCCTTCAAGACGGTACTAAATGCAGGAGCTCAAATCGATTCAGCCCTTGGCACGATTGGTGCAGTGTTGCCAATCAATTTACCAGCTAAAAGGCTGATTTACAGTCCTACAGGTCCTTTGAACTTGGATTATCATGACGTGCGAAGCTTCGGTGAAGCTGCGACGAAGGGAATCAAAAGGTAATTACATTGATACCTTTATAACTTCTCCTTTCAACGACTTGAGCAGTTAATTTCATTCTTAAACTTGGCAACTCTCATGTATTCATCGCCATATTATGAGGGTGGTGACTTGACCAGGAAACTATGAAATGACCGGGAATTTAATTGAAAACCGGGAATTCACTTGATTAAACCTAGATTATGAAAAATTCTACCGAAAAAATATGAGAAATAATCGCTTCCTTTTTAAAAATCAAAAAGAGATCTTATCGTTCGATTAAAAGAATGTAACGTTCCTTTAATCTGATTATCAAAATATTTGAATGTATCTATACGTAATGAGAGGATGGATGATAGCCCAAACCTATAAAAAGAATTATTATCTTCATTGTTTCAAAAAAATGAATTTATCACGTCTCATTTTCTTCTCCTCATTTATCTGATTTAAGACAGGGGATTTCAGAAAATAATTATAGTTTTTATTTTAGGACAGGGAGTTTTAATGAAGAAGTAAAATTTCAGTTGGAATAATGAATTTTTTACATAGAACGGGAACTTTTTAAACTAATTTTAATTCGAATTCAGAAGAAATGAATTCTAAAAAATCGTTCCTCCATTTCAAAATTCGTCACAATTTCGAAGTTCCGTCTATTTAATCTTAGATAAAGCTTGTTTTCATTGTTCATTGCAAATTCATGCTTCTTGGGTTAAAAAATCAACTACTTGTTTGAAATTTAAACTTGTTTGTTGAAAATAAATTTTTTTTGTCGATTCGAAATCCGAGTTGAAATTGTAACTACTTTGTTAAAAATCAGTTCATCTTTTTTGTTGAAAATGCACGTATTTAGTTGAACATTGATTCTTGAATTTTAAAATTAAACAATTTCTTCGAGAATTTATGTACTTCGTAGAAAATTTTCCTTTTTTGTAGAAAATAATTCTTTATGGTCAAAAATTGATTTTTTTGCTGAAAGTACGTCTATTCATTTGAAGATTCATAATGATACCTGAAATTTCATTAGTTTGATTGAAAATCGATTTCTTAAACTGAAAAAATTACTATTTCATTTTTAGTGGGAAATTGATCTTTTCCAGTTCGGGATTAGACAATTAGGTGAAAATTTTTTTTTTAATTCACATATTTTTTTGAAAGATAGATTTTTTGTGGAAAATTATCTTTTCCTTCTGATGTTAATATTCTTCTTCAAAAATTCTTCTTTACGGTTAACAATTCGAGTTATACAGTCAAACATTTTTCATTTTAGTCAAACATTCATCAACTTAAAAACTTAATTTTTTGTCAAAAATTGAACTATTCTAGTTAAATGTTTATCATTTTAGTTAAAAATTCGTCTTTTTGGTTTAGAATGCAACTACTTCAGTTAAACATTTACAATTTCATCTGATTCTTCATCATTTTATGTATAAATTTAATAATTTGTTTGACAGTTAGTTTCTTTTTTTTAGTTGAAAGTTGGGTTTTTTTTGTTAATAGTAATTTTTGTTGATTGAAATCTTAACCTATTTCAATTGGGAATTCCATAGTTTCAGTTCCAAATCTATTTGTTTAGTTAAACATCCATTTTTTCAATTTAAACTTTGAGTAAGCAAATTTTGTTTGACAATTTATCTTTTTCAGTAAAAGTCAATTTATGTGTTTGAAAACTCAAGTCTTTCAGTTGAAGATTCTTTTTTTTTTTTTAGTATAAGACTCCTACGCTAGGTTTAAAATTGATTTTTTTGAACTAAAAATGTTACTGTTGCATTTTTGGTTGAAAATAATTATTTTTTGACTTCGGAATTCGACTATTTTGTTAAAACATTTTTTTTCTTAGAAAATGATTTTTTCTATTTGGAAATCAATCATCTTGTTGAATATTCACCTTCATGGTTGGAAATTTATGTGCTGCATTAAAATTTTTTTTTTATTTGAAGATTCATGTTATTGTTTTGAAATTCAACTGTTGTGGTTGAAGATTCATAATATTATTTGAAAATTCATCACATTGGTTGAAAACTGAACTACTTTGTTGGAAATCTGTTTTTTTTGTTGTTGTTGTTCTTACTTGATTTTTTTAGTTGTAAGTTTAACTGTTCCAATTTTTGTAAAAAAATGGTATTTTTTGTGGAAAATTAGAGCATTTTTCTCAAAATTGATCTATATTACATTGTTTGATCTGTTTTTGTTGTCCGCCGAATCGCCACCCTTAATATTTTCTTCAAGCTAAATGACTTTTTCTGAAAGAACTTCTCCGATACCTATATATAAGTATTTGAGTGTTGGAAATTGAACTCTAACCGTATTAAAATCATGCTGATGTGTACAATAATATCAAGTTAGAACGTTCAGTTTTGCAATTTAAAGTTTAAATTCTACATAAAAGCGAGGTAATTTATAAAAACAATCTTCATTATTATGTAAATAAATCTCTAATTGAAGATCTTAATTATTATTCAATCTATTGCGAGATGCGAAGGTGTTGTTCTCAAAATTATATAACCCCTGTTATAAGTGGATTAAGTTGACTGTATGTATCGCATAGCGTAACAGCGAAGATCGTAAAGCCTTGTGATGCCCCTTTCTCGAAGCTCAAATAAATCCCTAGCTTATAGAGTGTTTCGGAAATAAATAAATATCCTTCTGAAGCTTTCGGGCAGACTCAAAACAAGATAAAAGGTCCAATAAACCCCACATAGTCTTTAGGCGAGAATCCAATTGACTCATTGAGTATGAGATATTTATAATAACATTCAAAGAGAATATTTTGGGACACATGCAACTAATTCTAAATATCCTTCAAATACTTTTATGAAGTTTGTCCTACGTGCACTTGTAAAAATAGTTTTTTCTCTGACAGTTGCTACGAACGCAAATACTATAAAAATTACAGTCACAAGGTTTATTGAATTACGGAAATGTTTCGAAAAATATTTATGCCTGTGTGAATCATTCAGATTTTTATTTTTAAATTTTATACGCAGTACTGAGTAACATGCTACGGTATGTTTTTATGAGTCTAAATATTAAATGCACATATTCAGGAAAATGTGGGGCTTTAATTGGTATTGATATTACAATTCAACATAAAATCTATACATTTTAACTGAATTCTAGATACGAGAGTGATGGAAAACATTTTATTCTTGCTTATCATTTTGTTGGATAAAAGTATGATTGCAATATTTGAAATACAGTTATCAATTTTTTTACATCCTTCTTCGTATTTTTATTGCTTAAAAATAATGTGCAGTATTTTTATTGAGAGCTATTGAAAAATAAAAATATCTGATTTCCTTGTACAAAAAGGACACAAGGACTGAAAATTGAATGAAGTTCATTAAGTGCAGGTCAGAGTGTGAGAATATTTAAAACATAATTTCTTCAGTACATCACGTCTTGTCTATTGAGGAATGATGGTGAAGAAATCCGGCAGTCATTATATTCTTATAATTTGATATTTCAAGAGTGGATTTACTTGCATATATAGAAAAGTCGATCTCTATGTCCTTGAGGTGCCGTTTTGTTTTTTATTTACAGGACTTTTTCTCGTGATTCAGTGTGGGATTTTGTGAATAAATATTTTTGGAAACAAAATTTTCTGAAGGTCTTAGACCAATAATATGACTAGTTTTTTTTGTGCAGAGTTTTTCATTCATTTTTTTTTCAATTTCGCCTTTGCTCTATTCTATCAGAGAAGATTTGTAGGGGTTGGTCGCCTAAGCAGGGAGAGATTAGGAGGCTTAGGAGTGTAACGACAAGGGGCTGAGGTCGCCATTTCGGTCACTATTCGATTTTCAGGAAGAGGTGAAATTTTCAAATGCTATAAGTTTAAAATAAAATTATAAATAATGGTTTATTCCAGAATAGATCGTTAAGATGTCGTTGCGACGTAATTTAAAAAAATCCGATATTGAGAAATAATGTTTGTGGATGTCCTCTGAGTCATATTTCACTACAATAAAAGTATATTATTGCTTATGAATTTGCGTTGCATGCAGTAACAACACATTTTCATTCGAGTGATAATTCTTGTACTAAAAGTGATGGAAAAATATGCAAATGAATATATAATTTTAGGATGATTCAAATGGTTGTGTGCTTTCATCCAAAATAACCGAATTTTCCAACTCAGCGAACGCACTATATTTTCAGTGCATATCATTATTTAGAAACTATTTTTACGTAGAGAATCAAATATCAACGCCTATAAATAGTGTCATTCGACTCCGAAAACATCCAGAAACATCATACCTCAATATCAAGTTTTTTTGTAATCTCCTCGCAACGACATCTAGATGATCTAAAAGTACATCGATTCAGCGATGTTTTCAGCTGCAACAGAAATGAGACACCGAAATGTGAGTGAAGGGACTTGCACACGTGTGTCGTTCTTTGCATCATGTCGTAAATTTTTAATTTACATTCTCTCTAAATCTGAAATAGTGAATTTCACTTTTTCAGTTTAAAAAAAGTGGATCACTATGAAACAGTGAAATTCACTATTTCAATTAGTGGTTTTACGGTTTCACTTATTCAATTAGAAGATTTCACTAATGGGGGAAGTGGTTACCACTAATTCAAATAATAGATTTCGCTAATTCGATTTGGCGAATTTAACTAATTAGAAAAGTGGATTTCGCTAATATAAACAGTGGATTAGCTACAGTCACAGGTCTTGATAGAAATAATCAATTCAATATTATTTCAATCAATCGTATTTATTAATTGCAACTCATTCTGAATCTTTCTCGCAATTTTCTCGTTATTCATAACTTAAAGTAAACCACTCCACATCATAACGAGTCTATTTCTCTTATTAATACAAATAAAAAATATAATCAAATAATATTATCGAAAAAAAAATTCAAATTCAGCGAGCATCGAAAAAATAATGTATGATTGAAAGGGAAATCAAAAATCGCGATGCCTAAAGCCTTTAAAATTAGTCATTGTCAGTATCGCATTGAGAATCACGGGGATTGTTTTCGCTGAAAATTTCGACATTCTCGAGCGAAATACAAAGTGATTTCATGGAGCTGGAAGCAACATTATTTGTCTTGAACAAGTAGTACTCCATGAAATTGTAAGAAAATGACAATAAAGGAATCAAATATCTTTATTGAAGAAACACATTTTTTTTTTAAATGTTGACAGTTTAAAAAAATTATTTTTTCAATTTAAAAAAACAGTGCTTGAAGAAAATGTATTTCTGGATTAAAAATTTTGTTTGGCAATGTGCAAAATAATTAGAAAAACTATGAAAAATGTTTACGAATTCGAATTTTTAATATTTTTTTTTTAATTAAAAAGAAACGCAGAGATAAATCATTGCTGAGTTATATCCTGCAGTTTATTAGCACGCGTGTTTAAATTTATTTTTTTAATACAATTTTCGTACACTGTACACTGATTGTTATTTCAAGAAATAATATCGTCAACTTTATAATATCAGGAATTTTATTATACAGGAATTTTTAAATTTGTAATTTCACGATGTGGGAAAGTGCATTTTTCTTTATATTTGAGTCGTCCCTTTATATCTTCGAAAATTTTTGTAATTTTCGCATCTTGAGAAGGAGCAGAAAAATATTTCGAAACGCGTCGATGCGTTGTTATTGAAAATAAATTTGACATCTATTCTGGTAATTTGAAAATATATTATCTGTACCAGTCTTTTTTAAATAAGTGTATGACACGAGCTACTATCAAGTATTATAGATATATCATTCACTTATGAGTATATTTCAAATTTGTCTGATCGAAAAAAAGGAATGGAGGTTATACTTTTCGTTCTTTCAGTTTCACTATTCGAATTTGTCATTTTCGACTAATTGAGTGATAGTGAAAATTGCACTATGAGAATAGTGAATTTCACTGATTGAAATGGTGCAAGAAAACGATTGAACTATTTCAATAGTGAAATAGCTTTCACTTATTCAAATAGTGAAATTTTTACTATTTCAGATTTAGAGAGTTGGTTCTTGGGCACTCTTAGAAAGATTCGTTGAGATTAATACATGTAAAGAAAGTTATAAAATGTTCCTGAACTGTATGATCAGTTGGAGGACCTTTTCCGTATTAGGGATCAGAAGCAAGGTAATTTGACAAACTCAACTACGTCTACCAAGAAAGAAACTAGTCGAATCAGCAAAGCCCATACCTAATTATTATTATGTCCTAATTTGTAATTTTTTCCTCCGATAGGAAATGATATAAAGTGAGATTTGTTAACCGCATTCTTATACATGTATTTTATTAGGTTTTATGTGAATTTCAACTTTTTCTTCTTTTTCTCAAAAATTGGTTTATTCATTATCTTTAGAGCGCTGAAGGCAGGTGTGAGATGTCCGTTGATAGTTCTTCTTCTGGATGTTCGATTCGAAAATGTTGAACTTGTGACATTGCTGGGTGCCCTGGAGGGTTTATATGTGGTAAGTGCTTGGCAATCTTCTCCAACTACGAATCTTGATTATAGATGCTTGCCTCGTGTAACATATAACTTTGTAAGCCTAAGTCTAGCAACTTTAAGGTACGAAGTTATAAACTATAAAGCACAAGGTAGGGGAGAAAAGGGTGAAAGAGGTTGAAGGGGTGGAACTGTGGAAGAGGTTAAAGGAGTGAAAGGAGTGAAAGGGTGTCTGTGGAGTAAAGGGGGACTGGTTTTCTCAGAGAGGCTAGAAACGACTACCCCAGAGTAACGAATAGCTCGCGTTCCTGAATCCTGGTGGCTGCCTGCGACCTAATTAACGAAATACTCCAGGTCCTTGCGTCGCCACCAGCCGTAGTCGTTCCTTCTTCTGCTTGGAGGAGCAAGGGGGACAGAAGCGAGGACGCGAAATGCGAGGCATCGTTCTCCGAATTCCGGAAGACGCCCTCGGGATTCCTCAACCGCGTAATCCGAACGCTTCCATGATATCCATCTTGGGTACAAATAGCCTTGCTCAAAAATATTCCTCAAACTGCAGACACTTTTGCCCTTGGATATGAAATTCCCGAATGCTCTCGAGTTCTTCTCGAAACTATAGAGATTCTCTGCGATTTCAGGAGTCACATGTTAGCAAACATTAGGAAAACCTTCCACAATTGTTGAATTCATATTGAAATGGTTGGAAAGATTCAATTAAGTAATTAGGTTTAATCTAAAGTTTAGTCAAACAAGTTTATTTGTGACGTGTGTGCGTTGAATTACAGGATTATATTATCCCGGTGGATATTAATTTCTGGCCAGCCGCTATGCAATATCCCATTTAACCCATGGTTTTTTTAGTTTAAGTCTTTGCTTCTGCCCATGGCAATGAGATAAAGAATTACCATAGCGTCAAAAAAATAGGGATTTTGTATATTACGTTTCGAAAAATATTGGTGTTGAAGAATGCAACGTAAGATGAACGGTGAGTCAATAAGATCCATTTCTTGTTCTATTTTTTTATACTCTCATCCTGAAGTATAAATTAACATCAATAAAGTTGAAGTAAAATTCTATTCCGTTGATTTTTATGAAATCTCTAAGTTTTGAGACCCATGGTCTCGAAATTTTGAGCGAAGGCGCCTGTATGTCGTATGTATGTATGTATGTATGTATTTATGTATGTATGTATGTATGTATGTATGAATACATTTATTTATGTATGTACGTATGTATGCATGCATGCATTTCTATCCATCTATATGTCTACTTTCAACTAACAGTTCTAGTTTCGTCCATCAAACATGCTTTTCAAGAAATAATGAATTCGATTTTCCGGCCAAACTATGCTCGATACGAAAAAAATGTTTAGAAGAAAAATTATTCATTTCAATAAAATCTGCAAACATTCAATTGAACTTTTTTTTCATAGTACACATATTTCTTATTTTGATCGTGAAAAATGTTATCAAAAATACAAAATTCGATTTAGAGAAAATCTTGGTGAGAAAAATGTTTGATTTAAAAAATATCTGCAAATTTACTTCAGGCCGTTATTTGATAAAACGTAAAGTTTTTGTATTAATCGCAATAAAGTTTTGCAAAAACTGTAAAATTTCTCTGATAAGTGAACTTTTTTTTTAATCTGAAATCAGAATGCATTTAACAATTTGCCAAGCATGAAGCGCGAAATCGGACATACTTTTTCCTGGCTCAAGCTGTTGCTAAATCATAGGGCTATATTATATTTTGAAATAAACTGCGTGGAAAAAAAGAAAATTCAAGGCACCCGTTGTGCAGTAGAAAATTCTAAATTGCAAATTATTATTCTACACAAGAGTGCACAAAGTTGTCCCAGGTAGAAATTATTAATTGGTCCAACAGTGGCCCAATGTTGGCTACCGTTCATCGTTCGAACGTCGGTTTGATAACGCCGATTAACATTGGTCCAACCTTGTTTTTATAGCCTGGGCCAACATAGTTTTCTATGATTAGACCAACGTTGTTTCCCGTGATTCGGCGTTCGTCGCCTTTCATGATTGGGCCAACGTTGTCTTCCGGTATTGCGCCATCGTGGTCTTCCAGCATTGGGCGAAAATTGTCTTCAAAGATTGGTCCAACGTTATTGTCCACGATAAAGCTAGCATGTCTCCCATGATTGGACCTATGTT
>WSXT02123255.1:0-10895 GCA_011762715.2 Neuroterus valhalla | reverse complement strand
AGCCCTGGAAGCTCGATCAGGCGAACTTAGTATCGATGTAAATAGTAGCAAATAGCCGAAAAAATTAGTTGTTAAGCATTATACTTAAGCTAGAATAAGTAGTTTAAGGCACCTATGTGACCTATTGTAAAGGGAACGGAGGATTGTTGTGGATTCGAACGGATTTCCGGGCGTTTTGCATAAAAATTCCAAAAAAAATGTTGTAATACTTTTTTGGACCACCCTATTGTTCACGAAATAACTGATCGTTCTGAGGGTAGAGATTATGTAAGTTCATGATTTCATGATCCAAAACGACGGGTTTTCAAAAGAACCGTTGAATTGCTGAAGGAAGAAGACCACTCTGAAGAAATGGTAAGATCTCCAGCCAAATAAGTGAACTTGTAACAAAATGGTCGCATCATAAATCAAAAAATTTAATTTTCGACCTACAAAGGTCAATTTCTAACGCAATTGTCAGATTTTTCACAATGAAGATATGAAGTAGTTCGTAGCTCATTACGTTTCGCATAGTGTGGCTAGCAAATTGAATTTCTCATTGTTAAAATCCGTTGTCACGATTAAAACAAAAAATATGCGTCTAATCTGAAGATAACTCATGTGAAACTTGTAGACTTTTCCAAGATGAACAATTTCTCCATTCAATATTTCTTTTAGTCTCTCTTTGTGTGTCTGGGAAATGGTATTTTTTTTATTTCTTCAAGTGCGTTATCGTGATTTAAACGAAAACTATTCGTCTGATCGAAAAATAGTCAACAAGAAATTTGTAGGTTTTCTTAAAGTGAAAAATTTTGGTGGTTTTCATTTTTTTCGTGTCTCGCATAGTTTTGCTGTAAAACGAAAATTTTCTTTTTTGGTAACATTTTTCGCGATTGAAACAAAAACTATGAATCTGATGAAAAAAGTGGTTCAATAAAATTTGTAGCTCTTCCCAAAATGAATAATTTCGGTCTTTAACTTTTTTTCACCTTGCATTGGTTGACGGAAATGTGCATGTTTGATCTATCAAAAAGCTATTTCGATGGATAAAAATCGTTTTTTCTGACTCAGGGGGTCTCAAAACATGGACATTTCATTAAAGCCGTGAAAGTCATTTTTTGCATAAGACCAATACCATTCTCATTCAGAATGAGAATGTAAGAATTGAACTTTCGGGCGATTGTCATAAGCTTAGGAAAAAATTAATAGACACAAGTTCCTTACCAGAAACATATCTTCAAATGTGTTATCAACCTTTTTTTAACAGAATATGTGGTTTTCATTTCAATTGGGAAAATAACTATAAAAATGAAATTATTAACTGTTTGAAAAGATGACGAAGGCTAAGGCAGAAGATTGACAGACCAAACTTATTGACCCGAAAAAGATCTATCAATTTGTTATAATTTTTACGATTGAACGCGTATTTTTTGTTCATTCATATAAAATAATATAAAACATTAAACAATTAAATGTATAGAAAAAGAACAAAACTTAATTAAAAATTGGGCAACAAAACTTCTCTATCGTTTTGGACAAATTCCGATCGAGTGCGCAGCACGAGAAACGAGATAAGAATGCATCCGTTAAAGCCAAAGAAGCTTTCACAAAAGATAATTTACGATCATCAAATTAATGTAGTCGACGTTTCGCTATCGAGTATCAAAAGCTCTGAATACGAATGTAGTGAAGTACAAAGACCGAGCGCGGAGCGCGCGGTGAGTTTATCATCGAGCGCGAAGCGCGAGATACGACAGGTTGACATCAACCGCTTCTTTCGCAAAATCTCTCTTTTTCAATTCGGATATATAATTGAACCGCTGGCGATCAAAAGGGATACGCTCGAAACGCCGTCGTTTGAGTTGGACCCTGGGCAATTTTTTTTCAGGTCCATTTTCAATTTTTCAATAACATGCTCCAATCGGAAATTTTATAGCGCATATTTTCAGTCTCATGAAAAAATGTGAATACTTTATTAGTTGTCGAAATAATCAAAAAAATTTTACTTTTTTCTGCAAATGCAAAATACGAACCTTTTTGCGTTCAACTCGTGATAAGTTCTACATTAATAAAAATTTTCTGACAGAAATTTCAGAAAATACGCATCCTCATATAGCGAAAATAACGGTGCTTATAGAATTTTAATCAATTGACACTAAAAATTTATAACGATTTTTATTCTTCTCCTGACGTAAATTAAAGATTGAAAGTTTCAAACGCTTCGGGAGTCGAACGAATTTCCAGAAAATTAAAATTAACGGTCACCTTAATTTTTTTTAGGATGCAAGCAAGTTTTTTGGAAATTATCACGCAATTCTGTTCTATGGTTACAAAGTCACAATTGATTTAAGATCTGCGCGCTGTCCCGTACGCTTGATAGCTCGTCCTGCAATATCAACGTCTGTATAAAAGCGGAAGATTGGAAGATCACGCTGGCCACCAAAATAATAATGAAGACATTATGATTTAAATTTTTGTATTACTTTTTGATAGCAAATCATAAAAATTAAAACTTACATGATATTTGTATAATAACAGTGACATCAAAGTGTAAAGTTTTTTTCAGGATTTTGAAAAAAGTTTCGAAGGCAAAATCCGCAAACCGAAAAATTTTTAAATTAATGCAGCTTTTGTTTTATATTTTCATTTTGGATTGGACTAAAATAGGCTAAAGTAAAAGATGTGAAAAGCCTTTTCATTTTTCTAACCACCCCTGGAAAAGAATTAATTGAAAATTATTTTCCGCAATTTACTCAAAATAATTCTGCTGCAGACAACACTGTAGACAGTGTTGAAAATGGTTGAATTATTATTGAAGGAATCGTACAAGTTATTATAAAAGTATTATTAAAGTTTTAATTTCTATTATTTGGTAATAAAAAAAATTTCTAATGTAAATTATGATGTCTTCATTATTATTCTGGTGGCCGGCTTGATCTACCAATCTTTCGCTTTTATACAGACGTTGATATTGCAGGACGAGCTACCACGCGTACGGGACAGTGCGGATATCTTAAATCAATTGTGACTTTGAAACCCTAAAACATCATTGCGTGATATTTTCCAAAAAACTTCCTTGAATCCTTACAAAAGTTTAGGTGACCGTCAATTTGAATTTTATGAAAGTTCGTTCGTCTCCCGAAGCGTTTGAAACTTTCAATATCTAATTTACGCCATGAGAACAATAAAAATCATTATAAATTTTTAGTGTCAATCAATTGAAATTCTATAAGCACATGTCCTGAAAGTTCTGAACGTTCAAATGAACGAAATGTTTTTTCGCAGTTCTATTTTACTTACAAATATTAATCCAACTACAGTTTTGAATAATGCATTTGAAGTTTCTTCCATAATCCACTCTTGCCAGCGAATTAAATAAATATTTTAGCACTATTTCTAGTTTCCAAAAACATCAGAAAGTAGTTTCGTTCATTTGAACGTTCACAACGTGAAGCTGATATAAGCACCGTTATTTTCTTTATACGAAGGTGCGTATTTTCTGAATTTTTTTCAGAAAATTTCTACTAATTTAGAACTTATGACGAGTTGAACACAAAAAAATCGTATTTTGCAATTGCAGAAAATAGTAACATTTTCTTGATTATTTCGAAAACTAATAAAATTATCACATTTTTCATAGAACCATATATATGCGCAATAAAATTTTCTATTGGAATATGTTATAAAAAAATTCAAAATTAACATGAAAAAAAATTACCCAGGGGCCGACTCAAACGACGGCGTTTTGAGCGTATCTTCTTCTGATCTCCAGCGGTTCAATTTTACTTCATTATCATTATCATTTATCGCCGTGGTTGAGGATTAAACCATTTTTTTAATTCTACCTAATAACTGATATTATGGTAAGATAATGTAACTGTTTCATTTTTGATTGAAAATTGATCATTTGTAATGTAAATTAATTTCTTGCACGTAATTTTTTTTTCTGTGGACGTTTTCTTGATTGTGAGTTGACCTTCTTGGTTGAAAATGTATCCCTGTTGATAAAATTCAACTGTTTGTGTGCGAATTAATGTATTTTGGTTGAGGATTCAACTATTTTTGTTGAAAATTCGTCTATTTTGTTTAGAAATTTATTTGCTTGTTTGGAAAATAACTGTTTAGTTGAGAGTTTGGTTCATTTTTGGTAATAAATTAATTCTTGCATTTTTAAATATTGCTTTTATCTTCAGAATACAACTATTTGGTCACAATTTATGTGTTTGGTTTTAAAATCTTGCATTCACTTAAGAAACCATAGTTTTTGAAAGAAAGTTATTCTTTTTGAATAGAGATCGATTTCCAATGTTTGAAAATGCCACTATTTACTTGGGAACTGAATAATTTTGTTAAAAACTTTGTTTTTGGTAGACATCCAACCTTTGGTTGAAAATTTAACTCCTCTCTAGAAAGGTTTACCTATTTGGTATAACATTCATGTATTTGATTGATAACCTGTCTTTTCCGGTGATAAATTATCTTTTTTCGTTGAAAAAGCTTCCTTTGGTTGAAAACTCAACTATTTAAATGAATGTCCACCTTTTTACTGAAAATCTCTTCTTTCTGTAAAGATTGATCTTTCACAGTTTGAAGTTTGTGTGCTTTTTGTTATATTTATATATTTCTTTTTGTAGTCATATTCTTGAAGCAAAAGTTGTATACCTACTTGGCGGAAATTTATCCTCTTTGGCTAATAATGCGAAAATTTGGATAAAAATCATTTGCTTCTTGTCACGGATTGGAGTATTCTGTTGGAAATTCATTTCTGTGACTTCAAAATTCAACGGTCTAGTAGAGAATCAAAATTGTTTGATTGAAAATCCACCCGTTTTTTGGAAAATTCTTTTTTCGTATTGTGAATGAAGCTGTTGAACGAACAAACTGCGTGAACCTGTTTTGATAGAGCTCCTTTCCGGAGTTTTCCCATCAAAAATGATATTTTTATCTCTAATTTTTATACAGCTGTTTCATGATTTATTGAATAAAATTTTTATTTATTTTATTATTCAGAGCTATACATGTCTTTTTCCCCAATAGCTTGAGAGCAACATTTTTTGGAACAGAAGTCTAAGAATAACAAAGATATGCGGAATAATCAGAATGTAATAATGATGACTTCGAATGTTTTTTACATTTGAAAATAATTTTGAAAATTTTTCACAATTTCTCTCCTTCATTATAAATTGTTTTTCATGTTCCGAAAGATATTCTGGAGACTAACTTTCATGATTGCGTACATTGGCTTATGAACCTGAAAATGGGAAGGATCGAAAGCTGATAAGTTCAAAATTAACAATTTACTGATAAAAATTTTACTGAATGCCATTCTTATTGACAATGAAAATTTTCAAATCCATTTATCCACTTTATTCACATTGAAGCTGCTATGTTTCCTCTGGTATTTTTTTGTGAATTCATATTTTTGAGAATATATTTTTTAGTCAAACCATCTATCCAATCACTTTTACCATCAATTTATACCACATGATATGGTACATGCAACTGACATGTATCATCGAATCATTTAGTATCAGGAAAAATTTTTAGTTTGACACATGAAAAAAAAATTGAAATCGGTCAATATCTTTGTCCTCTTTATCATTGGAGATTCAGGGAAAATGAAATAGAAAGGAAATAATTTGTCAACTGCAATCCTCCACCATGCGAATATTTGAGAACTGCTCATTGAAAATTGATTTATTTTCCATTTAAAAATCTTCCAGAATATACTTGAAGAATCAGTTTCAAAACGAAATTTTTCAAACTGTGCAATTCTAAAAATTGTAATCATAGCAATCTCATGTATTTTTTCTTTGTTATTGATTTTTTATTTTTATTTAAAACCTTCAAATCGTACGGTTTTCAGTTGAATATTTGAACAAATCAATAGATTTAAACTGAAATTTGTGTAAGAAAATTTTATCGTAAATTGTAAGAAAAATTTCAAATACGGAGCGTTCAATTTGGAAAAGTTGAGATTGACATTTTTTAACGTTTTGTAGTAAAACATGTATCGTCTCCAATTTATATTGTTAATAATCATAAAAGTATAACGCAGATACATTCGTTGAATTAGCGGAATTTTACCAATTTTCGAGGATTGATACAAAATGACGTTTCCGATCGAAAGCCTACGACATACCTATATAATGCAATACAATTCGATAGTACCCAACTAAATAGGTCTCTTGACCTTTTCCAACAAAGGTTCCAACAGAGGGGATAATTTTATTTTTCAAAATGTTTGAAAGGAAAATCAATCGCAATATTTTTATACTAATTGTTCAATGGTCAAATTAGAAAACTTTATATTACAATCGTATAAAATTAACGCATCTCGCCTTCAAGATGTTGCAAATCGAAAAAAATTGTATTAAAATTCTCATGCTTTGAAAATTTCGAAGTTAAACTTTTATAATTTAACAATATAGGATTCTGAAACTTTCAGACTGCATCGTTTCGAATTAAAATAGTTTAGAATTATTTCCTGTATAAAGTTTAAATGTTTCGATTTTCATAAAAGGCAAAAAGGAGTTCAAGAATTTTTTGTGGAAGATTCTGGCAGATTAAGAAAAATAAGTTTCTCGCTCATGTGTTTAAAATTTAATGTAGGCTTTCCAAAAAAAAATATGAGATTTGAATATTTTTTTAGTTATAATAAACCTAAAAAATAAAAATGTACGAGGAGGGGTTTGGCAGGGTTGATTGGGGGAGTAAGGAGCGTGAGGAGGGGTTAAAAACTGTATTATTGGTTTTTTTTTTTGTTTTTTTTCCTAACCGAAAGAATGATTTTATTCTGACGAAACTATAGGTATTCATGTCTTCAATATTATCATACTTCTTTCAAATGAAAATTCTCATTCTAGAAGTCAACGTACAACGTTCTTCCAAAACTCCATTTTTTTCTTACATATACTCTTTGGTGGAATGAAAAAAATGAATATTCCTCGTTTAGGAACAAGCTCGAAAAAGGAAAAAAGCTACTCAAATCACGGTAGTATACCAGCTTTCCCGTGCAAAAATGACACTCTTGTGAAACCTCTAGTTTTCCGCAGTTTTTCACTTTTTTCGTAGGCGATGAGAATTCTGAAGTGCTGTAGAAAAATTCTTATCTCAGATTCAAACTAAGCAACAAAAGGTTTCATTCTTTTTTTCTAGGCTAGGGAAAAATTGTAGGGTCAAGGGGACTACTATTTCGAAGAGTTTGTGAAACTATACATTTTTCCTTGCTCGTTATTGAGATAAAACAATTTGGAAAGTGCAAATCGAAAATTATCAAATGTAGAACTAAAAAAAATTTTATTCATACAAGTTGGAATATTCAACCTCTTATTATTCAGTTACACACTGACGATGGAAACTTTTATATCAAATTTTAGAATGACGGATGATTTAACAGTAAAATAACGGTCCATCTTTCCACCTCCTGTTCTCCTTCTGCCACCAACACTCCCTCACTAGCCTACTACCCCTCCCTCCCAACAATTTTTCTTATACTTAAACGCTCGGCCACTTGTCAGAATCCCTAATCTCGTTCTCCCCATCTTCCTCTTAACAATATTACTTGATAAAACCTCGGTCCAACCCCAGTGCCATCTGATACATCTGATGTATCTCTCTTGTACCCATTTACCTTCTCTCTTTCCTTCCACCCCCGCACCACTACTCCATACAGTAGCACACTGATTACCAGCGAGTCAAAAAGCTTCATCCTCCTTTCAAAGTCATCTGCAAACAGCCTCTTTCCCAATCCCTACACCTGCCTCATCACAACATTTGCCCTCCTTACTCTTTCTTTTATATGACCATCCACTTCTCCATTTCTCCAAAAAAGGAAACCCAGGTACAGAAAACCTTTCAACTCCTGCACCACTGTCCCCTTTCACCTTCAATCCCCTCCGTTATCCCTCTTACCTCCCTTCCTGAACACCCTGACTTTCGACTTTTTTTAATTTTACTTCAAACCGACTCACTCTTCCTACCACTCCTTCCTCTAGCTTACTCTCCATGTCAGCGATTAGGATCGCGAAAAGCGTTGGGCTAAACGGGCAGCCTACCTCAGCCCCTTATCTATCCAGAAAACCTTTGGAGATCCTGTCCTCCCCTTTCACCCTATCCTTCGTCTCTTCATACCTTTTTCCCTAACCCACTCGATCAGGTCTTTCTTTACCTCCCTTCCCCTCCACCACCTTCTACAACATCTCACTATCAACTAATATGAACGCGCCTTTGAGATCTACGAAAAACGCATAAACTCTTGACCCCTTTTTCGCTATTTCTCTGTCCACCACGTGCTTCAAAATGTAAATATTTCTGTCAGTGCTCCTACTCGCACTGAATCTTGCCTACGACTCCAGCAATATACCTTTCCCGTCGACATAATTTTGTAGCCTCTCCGCCAGTACCATCGCGTATACTTCCTCTTTCTTTTACAGTGGCACTATCAACCCTTCCCTCCACTCTCCTAAAAATCCCTCCCTTTCCCAAATCTTCTTTACTATCTCTTTCAGTCAGTCTCTAATTGCTGTTGTGCAAAAAATCCTTGCTCCTTTCTGCACTACGTCCAAGCCTGCTGCTTCCGACCTCCTTGACTTTCTAATTTTTATCTCTATCCTCTCGTCACTTGACTCTATCTCCCCTTTTCGTTTAAACTACGATCCGAAAATATAATTTCCAAAAAGAAAGTTAATTTTCAACCAAAAAATTTCATTCTCAACTAAACTGTTGAATTTTGAAGAAAAAGAGACGAATTTTAGACAGAATACTCCAATACGCTCTTTCAGGAAAAATGATGCGACAATTTTTCTGCTTATTCTCACGGCAAACACTTGTTTGTGTACATTTAACTTCATATAATATTGCACAAATTGTTTGCCCAAAAAATGCGTTTTCCCTTCTTTAAACAAGCGTTATCACGATACGAATAACAACTATACGTTTTTCATCATAAAATGATCTGGAGTAAAGTTGTGTATATTCTTAAGATACAAATGTTTTCTTAACATTTTTTTCGTACATCGCGTAGATTTTCTGCCAAGTAGAATTATGGATTTCCAGCAAATTTCGACACCTTTTTGGAATCAACTATTCCTTGTCTAACATTTGCCGTACATGACAAAGTTTGGCCATAAAATTTCGTTGTTTCCTGAAAAAATCGATAAAATTTAGTTAAAAAGTTCCTACTTATATGATGAGGTAAAATAAAAGTAAATGAAATACGATCAATCCTTTTGTAACCTTTTTCAAATGACAGCACACTTTATTTTAGAATATCTTTATATCTCACGAAACGATTTGAAGAATATTTGTATACTCTTGGGACCGTGTCCTATTCATACATTTTCTTCGATTGCGTACGTCGACAGCGGTAATATAAATTACGCATCGTGACTGCGAAAAATGTTTCTACGTTGCGAATAAACTTTATTCGTAATCCCTTAATTGTTTAAAGAAATTTTGAAAATTATGAAACGTTCAATTGTTCAATTAATGACTTATTATTATGACTACAAAGAATATTCGCACATTGCGATGAATCTTCCATTGTTATTCCTTATTTGTTTAAAGAAATCTTGAAATTTATAAGAAATTCGATTGTTTAAATAACTATTTTCCCAATCTGATTTTCAAATGCCTAAGGGGTATTTCCGAAGGGAACCCATTGATGTCTTTGGTTTCCTGGAAGAACCGTTAGTTTTTTTTAATGAGTGTCCCGAAATGCAAATCTTTATAGCTGGCTTGTACTATTTGTTATATAGTATAACGTTAGAAATTGCTTGTATCTTTTTTCCTAAAAAATTTGAGTATTTTCTTCAAAATTTATTTACTTTGCAATGTTTGATCTGTCATACTGATATATTATTATAAGTTCTAATATTTTACTATAAATTGACTCAAAATTGGGAGCATGAACAACTTGAAAACTCCTTAACAGTACTGAAAAGTTATTAGTTCAAAGTAATTTTTCAATTATTCCACTTTATCTTCCTTTTTGAAAGTGTTTGAGCTATGTATGAAATTAAAAATTCGAATTGCCGTAAACTCGTTTCATTTGATTATATTATTAAATATCAATGCAATATTTTCCGCGCGTGGCGTAGCACACGTTATTTGCTAGCTATGTATAATTTTCATTTGTTGTAAGCATTATTTGTATGAGGAATACACAGTGGAAAATATTATGTGAAATGTTCTCTTTTATATTGCCTGGGATAATCTAAACTGGAAAATTGCATAGATAACAAAAACATATGAGTTCATAACATAAAATGAAGAATCCTCGAGTCCTGCAGGAAATTACATTCGTGTTTGAGATGAATCCTTGGAAAAAATTACATAGAAAGTAAAAAAGAACCTTTTACTTAGTTCTGCGTTTGAGAAAATGTACTTTAGCCCAGAATATTTTCATTTTTCATTTTAGAAAAAGAATTGCTTTCCCGACAGTTTACGGTTGACGAGAACTTTATACGATTTTTCTTTGCTCAAGGGATAAACTCACAAATGAATATGCGATGAAATAAAAAAAAAAGGTTGAAATATAAAATACTAATGTCATTCTTATTCAATTTATTTTTTATGCAAAAGACAGCTTCTCTTATTACATAAAAATATGTCGTAGATAGCAATTTGTGTGTATTACTAAATCCATTCTTCATCTTATTTTATTAAATGAAGTTGTTTATTATATAATGATAATTGCAGAATGTTTTCGCAATTATGTAACTTAATTACCCTTGCTTTGATCTCGTTTTACTAAAATCATCAGCAGGGCCAACTTTAGTAAAATGGTACCCCTAAGCCTATATACTCCTCCCCCCCCCCCCCCCCTTCGATTTCTTCGAAAAACAAAAATTTTTAACCAAAAATTTCATTTTTACCAAGAAAATTCTAAAATTTTTAAAAAAAAATGATGAAAT
>WSXT02123244.1:0-10895 GCA_011762715.2 Neuroterus valhalla | reverse complement strand
TTGTAGCCAAACAACGCAAGATATAAAAAAAAGTTTAAAGGAAAAATTTTTCTCTTTTTAGGAGCCCTCTAGGATGATCTTTATGACTTTTCGAGTCTTCTCACAAAATGAAAATTCCAATTTTGTTTCCACAAAAAATAATGAAAAATAGAAAGATTTATTTTTTTGTCAAACCATGCAAGGTACTGGAAATATAAATGAAATAAACTTGTGCACCAGAAAAAGATTTACAAATTCGGTAAAATTAACTTTTTGATGGGACAATGGTTTTTGCTTCATTTATAATAAACCATTTAAAAAATGAGAAAAAAATGAACTTTTGGAAAATTGACACAAGCTCGAAAAAAAAATCGACTGGACACAAGTTCTTTACAAGGAAAATATCTTTGAATGTGTTATCAACATCTCTAACAGGATACGTAGTTTTCATTTTGATAAGGAAGAATAACTATAAAAATGAAGTAATAAAATTTTTGAAAAAATGCCTAAGGCTGACACAGAAGATCGATTGAGAAAAGTTATTCACTCGAAAAATATCTGTGAATTTGTTATAATTTTTCCCATTGGACGCATATTTTTTTTAAGTTTCACAAGCTTTATATAAAACTGTAGGGAGGCACAAAGGCCGAGCGCGCAGTGCGAGTAAATTCATAACCGAGCGCGGAGCGCGAGGCAAGATTACTATCGAGCGCGAAGCGCGAGATTCGAAAGACACGTGCTCTAGGTGCGCTAAAACTCGCGAGCGAAGCGACCCGAGCGCGAAGCGTGCGATGAGAATGTGTCCGCGCAGCGAGAAGATTTTTTCAGCATTTATTTTGATTGTATTCCGTTACTAACAAGTTTGTATTTCAATATTTAGTACATCAATGAAAGAATGAAGCAAGCCGTAGCAGAATTTTCTTCTTTGCTCCCATTGCTTCACGAAGATTCCAAACATTTTGCAAACTGGAATTAGTTATTATAAACTCAGTCTTTGCATTATAGTAAATTCGCAAAACGTTTGTAATGCGGCAATACTATTTATTCATGGAATATAATTAATTTGTTAATTAATCTCAGGCAAAAATATCTAGGGTTTTGCTAAATCCAGTTTCTGCCCTTATCACTCAAAAAGAAGTTATCATTAAATTTGCAAAACTGCATATTCAAGGTAAGTCATTGTTTTTCAAATTTGTATCAAATTCCTGATATTTCGGCTTCTGGCACTTCTGCAGAAATTGTTAAATTTGCGTTTCTAAGTAGCAAATGTCAGAAAAAATCTCAATGGAAGGTACCTACTAGAGATTTCTGGGAAGAATAAGGTGCAATTTTTGGCAATTTTCGAGAAAAATGCATTCCATGACTTGCGAGCAGACGATCAAATAGCTCGCGGAAAAGTATTTCCGAGCGTCAGCTAGCTTACTTGGAAGTGCGCTTGGCTGATGGTCGCAAGGTTGCGCGTTCGATTCTCGCATCGAGCCATTTTTTTTATTTTTAGGTGTGTTTTGAGGATTAGGACCAAACACACACGTGCAGGGCCAATTCTTATGGCGTCTTCAGATTTAGCGCGTCAAATATGTCAAAATACATATGCCAATACATGTCACACCCCCAGGTCAAGACACTTTTTTTTGCGTGTCTGTGTAATTTTTTCAAGTTTTTCAAGGCTAAGGTGAAACATTAACACAGGATTCTCAATATTAGATGAAACAGGTCAAAATCGAACATTTCTCTCCATAATCTTCATAATCATTCATCATATAAGGAAAAATAATGGTTTAAACAATATATCATTGTTTATAACAATATTCTTTTGGAATAATACTAGAAAATTGCGATTTTTTCCGGGATTTTCCTTTCCTGTCCACTTTTTACCCAAAAAGAGTTAATATTTGATCTTTTTTAGCAAATGTGATTGTTCAACAAATTATTATTGATTATATCTATCTTCTTGTGTGATAACACAAGACAGTTGAGGTTTCCCTGAAGCTTTTTATTTTTCGTCCCTTTTAAGTCCAAGTAGAGTAATAATTATTCCAGCTCAACCAAAATAAGTGTTCAAACAAGCGATTCTTATTCTTATTTTTATTAATATTCCCTTCGTTTACTAAAAAAAAGTTGCATTTTTTCTGGAATTCTTTCAGATCAGTGCTAAGGAGTTGCGATTTTCCTGATTTATTGATTTTTTTGACCACTTTCCACTTGGTGAGGTAATAATAAATGCAGAATCATTTTCTAAATCGAATCGTATTGTCTTCTGTGAATAATTTTTGCTCTTCACCCTAGGGAAAACAAAAATTAATTAAAATATAAGAGACATACTGTATTCAAGAAATCGCTTCCGGTAATCTGTTACCACTTGTAGCGATGATTGTTTCTGACTTTCTTCTATGTTCTTCTACGTCGTTGATTATTTTCAATTTTCTGGATGTTGAAAGTTTGAAGCATATTTCAAATATTTGTTTTATTTGAGATAAATATATTTACGAAAGACAAAGCAATTGTTCGAAGAATGACTCTTCTTAATGATGATACATCATTTGTTTACAACTAGAAGGGTAAAGCAAAATGAAACATTTCAGGAAAAGAACCGCAACATACATAATAATATTTAATAATAATACATTGTTTCAACAATTGTTTTCTGGTGATTTCGAATGAATATCACCTCGCTCTAACTAGGATGTTGAAAATAAGTTGAAAGATTTGAAAAATCATGAATTTCTAACCATCTTCTTGGAAAAAATGGATAAAAACAATACTAAATTGTTCAAAATATCTGCCTCTAAATATAATTTTTTTCCAGGACAAAAAATAATGTATATATTTTTTTGAGGTTTCGAACAAATTTCCGATAATATGTATGAAAAATTCGAAAGAAGAATTCTGATTTAAGAACAAACATGTGGAAAATGAATTCCCGAAAAAACAAAAAAAACTTATAGCATACAATTTTTAAGTGTTGATTTATCCAGGGTTTGTCTGTTTCAATTGATGATAATAGAAATAGTACAGTCAATCTGTAAAATTTTGTGGGGAAAAATACCATAAAATGTTTTTTTCGGTAATCACTAGAAGAGCATTCAGAAAGCTTAACCTGAAAAATTCGGGATCGTTCAGAGGCGGGTTTTTGAGGAAACTCAAAAAAATTTGAAACTTATATATCTGGGAAACGGTAGTTGCTTGGGAAAATTTATAGGAACAAAAAATGTTGTCAGACTTATCGTTCACGAGTTATACCGTGACAAACCTGTCACCGTAAATTTCCCATTGTTTCCGATAAGGGCAGTGTTAGTGTGGGTACATAATGAATCATTACTTTAGACTGAATAAATCATTTTTTTGTAAGAAGGAATTTCAAATCATTCCTAATTATGATAAATTGTTAGTACGAAATAATATTTATTATTATTATTATTTCCCAAAACTATGCTGACATCAGTATTGAACGTGATTTAAGAAGGTTCTTAAAAATTTATATCAAATGAGCTGTACAAAAATGTGCTAATTTTTGTTGTTAAGCAAGCAACATGGAAAATACGCTTTTTTGGTACTTCAGCGCCATCTATCGATTGCACTTTGCATCGCAGCATGTTAACTTCAATAGGAAAGTTGTAGAAAACATTTCCCCCAACATTTTTTGTCCTTACAAATTTTTCCAAAAACCTACCAGTTCTGAGACATATCAAATCCAAAAACTTGTTGAGTTTGCTCAAAAACACGCCCCTGAACGATCCCGTATTTTTCAGGTTAGGCTTTTTGAATAATCTTCTAGGAATTTCCGCAAAAAAAATGTTTTATGGTATTTTTTCCAAAAACGGCCTTTTTTGTGACAAATCGACTTTACTAAAATAGTGAAAATGGACGGAAAACGGTGATATGGGAGTCAAGGGAATGCGACGGGGTTCACGGGAGGCAGACAAACATGGAGACGAGAACGAGAGAAGAGAAGGAATTGAAAGTGGCATTCTGGTACATGTGTGTAATAAAAAACAAGGACTCAGGTTTCTGGGAGGAATTGAAAAAATGGGACGTAATAATGGCGAGTGAGATGGAAGAAGCAAGAAAGGAACATGAGAAAGTGAGAGGGTTGGGTGTCATGGTATCAGGGGTGAGAAAGGGTCTCATGGTAGAACATGGATCTGAGGATGATGGCGAAACAAAGGAGGGAGTAATGATGAGATGAGCAGGGGAAGAAGAGTAATGGAAAGTTATAAGGAGGTGGATTGAGGGAAAAGGAGAAGAGCTGGTATTGATTGGTGGTGGCCTAATTGCATAGACTGGAGATCAGGGAGGAAAGGTATGGGATGAAAGCTAATGATGGAAATGGAAGTAGGTAATAAGACAGGCTCAGAGTACTTCCCAGTAATAACAAAACTAAGAAGAGGAGGTCATAGGCATTCTAGAAGTGAGAATGAGACAGGAGACGTAAGAAAGGAAAGAATGGGACGCTGGGGAAAAGAGAAGTTGTAAGGATTCAGAGAAACATTGAAGAATGAGAATCTAAAAGGTATAGAAGAGGAAGGGGTAGACGAAATAATAGAGAGAATGAAGGAAGTAATTAATAAGGTCAAAGAAGCGGTAAGATCCGAAGGAAAGGAAGACATAGAAAAAAGGTTTGTGGGATGAGGAATGTGAGAAAGGTAGAGGTAAAATGAAGGAGAGTGTAAGAGAATGAAGAAGAGGGGAGATCAGTAAAAAGAAGTATATTGGGAGATAGCGAGTATATGAGGGAATGTTGAACGATAAAAGGCAGAAGTAGAAATATAGAGATATAAAGTAGATATATAGAGGAGGTAGAAGCAGTAAGGGAAGGAAAGTTATAGGAGGTAATAAATAGGGAAAGAGGAACAAGGAAGAGAGTGAATGAGAATATAAAAATGAGGGAATGGACAGAGTACTTCAAAGGGATATTGAGTGGGAAAGAAAGAAAGGTTGAAGAACAATGGAAGAAGTTTGAAGAAAAAGAGGAGAAGGTAGAAGAAAAAGGAGAGGAAGATAGACATGACATAAGCAGAAAGGAAGTAAACAAGACCATAGGAAGGCTGGAAAGAAATAGAGCAACAGGAGAGGATGGCGTGGACAATAAAGCTCTCAAATATTGTGGGGAGGGGGTTGAGAGGAGAGTTGTGGAGAATCTGTAACAAAGTATGTAGAGGAGAAGGGTGGCCCGAAGAATGGAGAACGGAATTAGTGATTCAGCTAATTAAAAAAGGAGAGGGTGAAAAGATAGAGAGTCATTTATTTTCATCTGACGAACAAGAATATTACGCAAAAGAGTTCCATGAAACTACATTTGTCATTGTCATAAACAATGTTTATGAACAAATTCTTTTATTTGGCATATCTGTGTATCGAAAACATTGATTCTCTGTGAAATCTTTCATTTCCATCTGAACAACAAGAATACGACACGTCGGAATTCCATGAAACAACATCCATCATTGTTTTAAAAAACTTCTATAAACAAATTCATTCATTTGGTATATCTGTGACTCAAAAATTTTTCTTTTCTGCTGAGTCATTTATTTTCATCTGAAGAAAATTTTTTGTGGAATTTTTCTGTGGAATCTTTTATTTTTATCTGAACAACAAGAATACTACATATAAGAATTCCATGAAACAACATCCGTCATTGTTTTAAACAACTTTTATGAACGAATCCACTTATATTTGCCATATCTGTGCATCGAAAATTTTTCTTTTCTGCGGAATCATTTATTTTCATCTGAAGAACAAGAATATCACACTACATAGTTCCTTGAAACAACATTTGTCATGTTCATAAACAATTTTTATAAACAAATTCTTTTATTTGGCATATCTGTGTATCGAATACATTTCTTTTCTGTGAAATCTTTTATTAACATCTGAAGAACAAGAATACTAAATACACATTAAATTTCCATGAAACAACATTTGTCATTGTTTTAAATAATTTTTATAAACAAACCCACTTATTCGACATCAACATGCATCGAAAATTTATCTTTCATACGGAATCATTTCTTTTCTTCCAAAGAATAGAATTCGTGCACAACTGACTTTCATCCAATAACATTTATCATTGTTATTAACAAATCATACAATCGAATTCACTTATTTTAGTGTCACCGCAATGGGCCACATTGATATAAAAACGTATTCCATGCCAAATGAGTGAAGTTGTTTATAAAAATTGTTTATAACAATGTCAAATGTTGTTTCATGGAACTCAAATGTATATTATTCTTATTCTTTACATGAAAATATATGATTCCACAGAGAAGGAAAATTTTCGATGCACAGATATGCCGAATAAAAGAATTTGTTTATGAAAATTGTTTATAGCAATCACGAGTGTTGTTCGATGGAACTCTGATGTGTATTATTCTTGTTCTTCACGTGAAAATAAATGATTCCACAAAAAAGAAAATTTTTCGATGCACATATATTTCTAATAAGTGAATTTGTTTATAAAAATTGTTTGTTACAATGACCAAGGTTATTTCATGAAACTCTAATGTGTAATATTCTTGTTCTTCAGATAAAAGCAAATGATTCCACAGAAAATGAAATCTTTCGGAGCACAGATGTTCCAAATAAGTGAATTTGTTTATAAAAATTGTTTAAACTATTAACTATAATTGTTACATGGTGCTTGTTTGCAACTTTATATTGATCCTTCACATTTTGATAATAAAACCTATGCAAGCTATACTTTCGAAATCGTAAAATGCAACAGTTAACAGTCATATCCATTAATTTGTTTATAACAACTGACGAAATACAGGATACTTATCTAAAAGTTACATTTTCATTCAAGAAAAGGGACTTGAATAATTGAACACCTTTTTGAAGAAATATCGATAAATGAGGCTATGTAAATATCGCAAATATTACCAATTGCAAATTATAAGTTCAATACCAAATTATTAAATGACAAATTCAAAAAACGTGCAACTCTACGTTAAAGTACGATTCTTCATGAGTATTAAAAAAAAAAGCTCTGATCCGTTAAAAATTGAGGAGTCAGCTGATTTTTGGCCCAAAAAAGTGCTTTTTTCCCACCGTCTGTCGGCTGAATACGAAAAGGTTCTAGATTGAATTTATGCCTTCGAATTAGATAATAATTTTATCAAAATAACTTATGTAAAATTATTCCCTCTTTGCTAGTTTTATGCGATATTATTTATCCAACTGGAAGGCAGTTTTCACCATCGCCTTTTCTGTCAAAAATTGTTAAAAATATTTGCTATAGGAAAAATCGATTGTTTTAAAGCTCATGCTTCGACATTTTGTTTTGAGTGGAGTATTGGTAGAAAGCTGGTAGAAAGCCGATTAAAAAGCCTTTTTTTATCCGATTGATTGTTTATTCGTTTGAAATTCATATTAATTGATTTTTTGTGATGGTCGTCTAGAAAAATTTCCATGTTAGGAAACATAAATGATTCACGTGCTCAAATTTATATAAATGTAGAAAAATACAGCCATTTTCATTGGATTAATTCTAAATATATTTGAAGAATGAAGTAATGACTTGATGTGAATTATTTATCACCTAATATTGTAAGTAATGTTGGCTTGAAATTGTTTTGTTTCCTAATAAAGAATAAAATAACTTATTAAAAATAAGTCATGCGTAAACCTAATTAACCCAGAAATAAAAACAAGGCACTTCACTAATTAACACTTTTTGCAACTGATAGCATAATTGAAATGGGACGGAGATTAAAAGATTCCTTCTAAATCAATGAGTTGTTTAATTTAGTAATTAGTCTAGTTGCTTCAATCTTGGCCAGCATTGCGCTAGAAATCGAGGCAGGCTTTAACGAAGCGGAGGATACAGCTGCATGAATTGATATGCCTTAGATGTATAAAAATAATTCTTTGCTAATGAACTGCGTTTCGAAAATACAGATGTAGCATTTTTGATCATTTATCTCTTTGGTTTCATGGGAATTTTTTTTTATTCCGAATTCGGATGTTTCCTCACTTGAAATATCAGCTTTATGTTCTTCGTTAAAAAATAATCTTTCTGGATTCAATCTTCTGGTTTGATTTCAAGCTGTTTCGTTGAAATTTTTTTTTTTGGGGATGCAACTATTTTTTTAGAAGGATATCTGCTTTGTCAGATATTTTGGATTGGAAAATCAAAAGACTTCTGAAAATTTTTTCTTTTTGGTTCAAAGTTTAACGATTTGGCTGAGAAATATTAGGTATTGTGGACTATTGTTTTGAAAATAAAAGTCTCTTGTGGAGAACCTATTCCTTTGAAGATTCGAAAACTGATAAAAATTCGAAAAATTTTTTGAACATTTCTTTTTTTTGTTAAGAGAACACCTTTTTATCCACAAATTCAAGTACTCACTTGAAAATTCGTATTTGTGAATTGAAAATTTATCTGTTCTGATTTGGAAATTCTTTTCTTTGTATAAAAATGTTACTGTCTTCTGAAAAATAGCGTCTTTTCGGCTTGGAAATTTAACTTTTCGGTTGAAAATTCAACTATATTTGGTTTGACTTCAATTTTTTTTTCCTGTTTCAAAATTCATAACTTTGGTTGAGAAATTAAATTCTTTTAATGAAAATTCATATTTATGGGTTCAAAGATTCGAAAATTTGATGGAAATTTTAATAATTTTCTGAAAATTTAACTTTTTTGTAGAAATCCCACTTTTTTCACAAATTCAACTATTTACTTGAAAGTTCGTCTTTTCAAATTGAAAATTTATCTGTTCTGGTTGAAAAATTCTTCTCTTTGTATAAAAATGTTATTGTCTTTTGAAAAAAAACGTCTTCTTGTCTTGGAAATGTAACTTTTTGTTCGGCATTTCAAATAAATTTGGTTGGAGTTCATTGTTTTTTGTTTCAAAATTCATCATTTTGGTTGAAAAATTAAATTCCTTTGTTGAAAATTCATATTTTTGGATTGAAAGATTTGAAAGTTTGATGGAAATTTCAATGATTTCTGAAAATTCAACTTTTTTGGTGACAGACCGCTTTTTTGATCAGAAATTCAACTATTCACTTGAAAATTCGTCTTTTTAAATTGAAAATTCATCTGTTCTGGTTTGAAAATTCTTCTCTTTGTATAAAAATGTTACTGTCTTTTAGAAGATACGTCTCTTCGGCGCAGAAATTTTAATTTTTGTGCGGAATTTCAACTATATTTGGTTTGAGTTCAAAGTTTTTTGTTTTCGAATTCAGAATTTTGGTTAAAAAATCAAATCCTTCTGTTGGAAATTCATATTTTTGGGTTTAAAAATTCGAAAATTTGATATCAATCATAATAATTTTCTGAAAATTGAACTTTTTTGTTGAAAGACCACTTTTTTGTTAACAAATTCAACTATTCATTTGAAAATTCGTAGATTGAAAATTTATCTGTTCTGGTTTGGAAATTCTTCTATTTGTATGAAAATGTTACTGCCTTCTAAAAAATTCGTCTCTTCGACTTGTAAATTTAACTTTATGGTTGAAAATTCAACTTTTTATATTCTCATTCTGAATAAGAAGGTATTGGTTTCATGTGAAAATTGACTTTCGCGAATTTGATGAAATTTCCACGTTTGGAGACCCCCTGAGTCAGAAAAAATGGTTTTCACGAAGTTGTCTGTCTGTAGTCTGTAGTCTGTAATCTGTGTACTGGATAACTTTCGAAATAATGATTGGATTGGGTCGCCCTGTGGCACACATTTTGAGGGACCAAGAAGATAGGTCGAGTTTGTTAACCAGCTATTTTGGATGAAGAATCAAAGGGGAACATTTTTAGCATTTCTTTGGATTTTTTTTCAAGGCTCAAAAATTGTAAGTACGGTTTCTTGTAGTAGGTGAAATTTGAAACAGTTTATCCTAACGGTTTTTTTGATAAAAGAAAAAATGTCAGAGTTGTGGCATTTGCAAAATTCAAAAATATAAATGAAAATGAGAATTTTCAGTCAAAAAACGCAAGATTGAAAAGAGAGTCAGAGAACAAAAATGTTCCTTCTTGGGAGCCCTACAAAAACGTGAATACGAATATTTGAATTTTCTCAAAAAATCGACAATTCTATTTTTCATCGCATAAAACATAATTTTTCCAAGACTCAAAAATTGTAAGTACGGTGTCATGTAAAAGGTGAAAAGTGAACAAATTTATCTCTATGATATTCTTTTGATAAAAACAAAATTGTCAGAGCTGTGGAATTTTCAAAATTCAAAAATATAAAAGAAAATGAAAACTTTCAGCCAAATAACGCAAAGTATGAAGAGAAAGTCTGAAAGAAAGGATGAAAAAAATTAGGCAACAAAACTTCTCCACCGTTTTGGACACACTCTGATCGAGTGCGCAGCACGAGACACACGATAATTTATTCGTTAAAGCCGGAGAAGCTTCAACAAAAGAGAATTCAGACACATCAAATTAAAGTAGTCGACATTTCGATTCTGAGTTTCACAAGCTTTTTATACAACTATAGGGAGGTACAAAGGACGTGCGTGTAGCGCGAGGTAAATTTATAACCGAGCGCGGAGCGCACAAAAATTTCCAAAAAGCTCCGCCCTATAATTTTTCGTCCAAAATATCTGGTTAACAAACTTGACCTAACTTTTTGGTCCCTCAAAATTGGTGCCAAACCACGATCAAATATGATCATTCTTTCGAAAGTTATTGAGTCCACAGATTATTACATTTTCATCATAATAAGAAGGTATTGGTTTTATGTGAAGATTGACTTTCGCGGAATTTATGAAATGTCCGCGTTTTGAGACCTCCTGATTCCGAAAAAGTAGTTTTTACGTTGGTTTCTGTCTGTCTGTGGTCGTCGTCATCATCGTCGTCGTTGTCGTTGATGTCTGTATACTCGATAACTTTCGAAGGACTACTCGGATTGGATTGCCCTTTAACACACATTTTGAGGGACCAAAAAGACAGGTCAAGTTCGTTAACCAGCTAT
>WSXT02123223.1:0-10895 GCA_011762715.2 Neuroterus valhalla | reverse complement strand
TATATGTATATGTATATATATGTATATATATCTATATGAAAAATTCTGTGAAATTCTGGAACTTGAACGCACTACACTACACAACCTATTATTTGCACTTCATCCTGCACTGTTTATCATTAGTTTTATTCATAAGTATTCTTTCATATAAGCTTATTTAAATGAGACGACCAATCATTAGAGGATGGTCGACTGGCCAACCATTTACCGATTACCCTAGCTTCAGGAATAGATCAAATTTCAAACTAATTTAGATCCTCAAATAATAGAATTTAGTGCAACGGATTGAAAAAGATAATAAAATTTAAAAAAAACTAGCTGTATTAACTTGATGCTAAATGAAAGGCAGAATACTTACAAAATCGAAGTCGCGTTCCGTGAATGCATTCTGAAACTTGGATATGTTGTTATGAGGTGGTTCTGGCACAGGATGAGAAATTTGACTGAGTTGTAACTGTAAGTTGCTTTGAAACCTCTGAGATTCTATTGGATTCTGTAAATCTATTTTATTTTCTACTTCGGGATGATGAGCTCCTAATATTTGTCCGTTCCCCTGAAAAGAGTTCAACATTCGATTAATATTTAGAATAAACAAAAAGCAAAAGGAAGTCTTGACATGAAAAAATAAATGTTACTTTTCCAATCTCCGGTGCCTCCTTTTTGTCAAAGTGATCCAAAAATAGGGGTCGATATTTTTTCCCAGATTCCACAGATCCTGTATTATGCCCTGAAAGTAAAATAATACCGTAATTGTCTTATGCCATTTTAGTGATTTGAGTGTATTTGGAACCGAAAATTGTTTTCATATTAACTTTTCATTGTAGCTTCAGTGTCTGTGTCACTATTAATAACCATCGTCCCGAGATCCAGCATCGCTGAAACTAGAGTGCCCGTATCCGGAAAATCGTGAGAAGGTACCAATGTTCCAGAATCTTCAGGAAGAGGTTTCATTGTTCCCGTGCAATCATCTTCGTCCTGGAAAAAATCATCACTTCGAATATTACACTGTTCGAAAAGTTTCGACTGAAATGTTTAATCTGGGGGAAAATTTGCAAAAATCGAATCTATGTAACATCTAGAACAAATCCCTTTTAGGATTTTCTTATTTTTGCTCGAATAACAGAGATATGAGCAATCTGATTGTTATAACAATAAGATTTCTATAATGGCTAATTTCTCTCCGATTTTCGAAATTTAAAAGTTATTTTCATAGTTTTCGCACTTGAAGAAACCATTTTTGTGGTTGATTTAATTGTCAATTGCAATTTAACCATTGTTAAAAACTCTTTATAATAATCATAAATGCCCGAATAATCCGTGACAAAGTCGCGCATGGGTAATTTAACAATTGACAATAAAAATTAAACACAAAACTGGTTTCTTTGAGTGCGAAAACTATAAAAATAACTTTTGAATTTGGAAAATCGGACCAAAATTGGTCTTTTTAGAAATCTCATTGTTATAAACATTAGACTGCTAATATCTCTCTTATTGAAGCTGAACGAAAAAACCTCAAAAGGGTTTGTTTTAGAGGTTCCATAGAATCGGTTTTTGCAAATTTTATCCCAGGTCAAATTTTGTGTTGCACAATGTTATCAGATCTACTACTCAGTACTCATTGTGCAGGTAGGCCACATCTCAATAACCTTGATAATAAGCATCAAGCCAGTAATTTGACAGCATTGCAATTGAAATAAGGCAAACTTTAGCGGCAAACTTAAGCGGGGAATTTCGAAATGCTGGGTAGGTCTGAATTAAAATCATACGGTACCTAAAACAGCTTTCTTGTCTGAATTGACGAAATAATCATATAATATCAGCCTCTTGCTTCCATCGCAAGAAAAATTATTTCCTGTGAACGCTATG
Organism: Neuroterus valhalla; assembly: GCA_011762715.2. Classification (NCBI taxonomy): domain Eukaryota; kingdom Metazoa; phylum Arthropoda; class Insecta; order Hymenoptera; family Cynipidae; genus Neuroterus; species Neuroterus valhalla. Next base: position 9,029 of record WSXT02123223.1, on the reverse strand, counting down.
CTTTTTATCATTTTGTTTACAGTTTTTATACATATCTCAAAATGAGAATAAAAACGGAAATGAACATTTTCAATAATGAACATTTTCAAAAATGTCTAATAAATAAAGACTTTTTGACTCAGAAAATGATAATTATGCGAAAAAGCCAGGTTTTTATTCAGAAAAAAAATCATTCAATTATTCATAATTTAAAAAATTGGAAAAAAGTGTGTGTAGAGAGAATGAAGACGGCATTCTTCTGGCTACACACCTTACGCGCTACCGCTTCTAAGTCAAGACGGCCAGTTATGACGGGGACTTTTGTAGCTTGCACGACCGGCTGCGTAAATTTTAGTGATTTCTTCTTGAAATTCGTTGAATATTGGGCCCTAGGGTTTCTGCAATTTTTACTTTCACAAAAATTGAAAATTCAAATAAAAAACACAGGTCTTGGCACTCCTCTTGTCAATGTAGGAAACCCGAATTGCAATTAGAAACAGAAAGGTGACTAAGGAGAGCAACCTTTTTTCTTTTGTCAAACTGTATTCGTGGACAGCGACGAGTTTATTTGATTGTCGAACTTCAATACCAATCACCTTCGAGTAGAAATGTATAGGTTGCCCTCCACAGTATCCTTCCTCTTCCTGATTGCAATCTATTTCTGAATGTCGATAGATTAATCACTGAAACAAAAACTCAACCACATTACCTAACCTGAGACGAGATTTTTTTGCATATCACTACTAGATACACCTAATAATGCGTGATAAAACTCAACCTAAAAGAAATCACAATTACCGAGTCTTCTGCATTATTCTGACCCTTGATTGCCACGTTGTTAATGACATGGGTTCGATTTGCGCTCTGCTTTTCCCGTATTTCGTGTGTATCTGCGATCATTTGACTAAGAATACTCGGCTGTTTGGCGTTACCTTAGAAAAGAAATTCAGAATTATTGCAACATGTATGAAAATAGGATTTCTTGCAGATTCACAAAATTTGTGAAGTCTGCAAGTGTTATTTGTGTTTAGGAATGGGACTACTACCTATGAATTCATGACTGAGCAACTCCGTGGCGGTGGCTCTCTCCTCCGGGTTTTTAACAAGGCACCCACTGACAAAATCTATGAATTCTGGACTCCACTGGTCAGGTTCTCTGAAACTGGGAGGTGGTTTTGTGGGGATCATGAAAATTGCTCTCATTGGATGAATATCGCCATAAGGAGGCTTCCCCTCCGCCATTTCTAGTGCCGTTATTCCTAGAGACCAAATATCTGCTACGCAGTCGTATCCTATTTCTTGAATCACTTCGGGTGCCATCCAAAACGGCGTACCGATCACGGTATTTCGCTTAGCCATCGTATCCTGAAAAATAATAAGTATAAGTAGTACCAGCATATGTAAATGACAAACATCACGATCAACTTCATGGAAAATCCGATTCTTCGGTCTCCTTTTTCTGTACAGAAATCACAATATCTTTAAGGGTTCCTATTCAATTAGTAAGTGAATATATTTTATTGAGAAGAGAAATAAAGGACTAATTAGTTAATTACGTGATAAATGTTACCGTTAATTGACCAGCTACACCAAAATCAGCTAGCTTGGCGTGTCCTTCATTATTGAGCAAAATATTTCCAGCCTTAATGTCCCTATGAATCTTTCGCCTCAGATGGAGATACTCTAGACCCTTTAGCGTATCACTAAGAATCGTGGCAATTTCATCCTCTTGAAGCGTCTTTTTTCGTAACCTCATGATATCACTGACGGATCCTGCTCCACAGTACTCCATAACGATCTATATTTTGAATATTATATTACCAAAGATTTACCAAAGATATTAGACATAGATGTGGCGGCTGTATCACCGTGCCTCTAGAAACGTATGGTGCTACTAAGAATCCTATTAAAAGAAAGAGGAAATCATATTTCCGTCCTCTTTCATTCTAATGGGATTTTTAATAGCATCACACATTCCTAGAGGCGCCTTGAACGAGCCACCACATCTATGTCTAATTTCTCTGATAATGCTGTATCTTCACATAGAAACTATTGGAAAAGCTGTCCATCGCATAACTTATTGCCACTTTTTAAATTTAATTTTATGTGAATAACAGAGCTTTAACCGGTTATTGTAATTTGAGGTTGTACATCGCATCCTTAAACAGACTATTTCTTCATTTTATTGAGGCAAAATGCTGTAATAATTTCACACATTTGTATTAAAGCTTTTTGAATCATTACACGTAAGCGGGTGCTTTCACGAATTTATTATAGTTCTGCAGATAATTGTAATTTTGCCGTACGAAATTCAATATCATCCTGATAGTGTTTGCAAAAAAATCATCTTATAAAAATCTATTTTCATGCACTTTTTATGGACGTTTTGCAAGTTTGTCTGAAGAATGAATTATATTATGATAACAAGCATAAAACCTCATTTGCACATTTCTGCATCTGACCCTAGGGTGCGCGTCTATCGAATCTCTTACTTCGATCTCGATAATTAACTTACCTCGCGCTTTGCACTCGGTCTTTGTACTTTCCTACATTTGTGTATCGATCTTTCAAAATGGAGAAGTAAAACATTGACTACGATAATTAGATGATTGTGAATTCTCTTTTGTTGTAGCTGCTTCGGCCTCAACAATTTTACTCTCATCGTGTGTTTCGTGCTTCGCACTCGATTCAAATTTGTCCAAAACGCAAACATTTTCACTTCCTATGTAGTATGTTCTAGCGGAAGATACTATAGCTTGAGCGAAACCAAGTTAAGAAACTTCCGAATTACATTACGAATAATTGAGTGTCCCCATGCAAGAACCAGACGTAGATTTTTCTAGCGCGGCGGAGTTGGACCCTGACGACTGACTGACTGACTGACTGACTGACTGACTGACTGACTGACTGACTGACTGACTGACTGACTGACTGACTGGCTGATTGACTGACTGACGTCAGGGGCCAACTCCGCCGCGCTAGAAAAACCTACGTCTTGTTCTTGCATGGGGACACTCAATTATAAATAAGTGTTACGTCATTTCGTGTAGTGGTTCGGAAGTTATGGGGGTTCGTACGGGAATGATTTTTCAATTATATGTATATATAGAAGATAGAAGAAGATAGATGAATAAAGTTATTCCCAAGTAATAAAAAGTTGTTCATCGTGTGTTTAACATGTCCTTTTGAATCATTTTGTACAACTTTTATCTAATAAGTTTCCGAAGGACATTGTGTATAAATTCATGAAACAGAGATTATTTTTCCATATACTATACAATTTTTACTAGCTCCGAAGTGTGTCGTATTTGACATGCAACCATGACAGTCATTGCTAACAAATATCATAAACTCGCTCAATATACTATTATATGAGTACATGTTTTAAAATCAGAGCTTTCTCTCTAACCCAAAAGCACACTGCTTGAACTCAACCAGTAAGACCTAACAACCTTTTGTACATACGATATTTAATATTCTTTCTTATCACAATTCAATGTAATTATTTTTGATCTTGTAATAGTAGCATTCCCTTGCTATAGAATTCTGTATTCTTATAGACAATGAAGATACAATACAATACAACTATCATGAACGATAAAACCAGGAATAATTTTATTTGGTTATATTGGTAGAAGGCATATATTTTCCATATATTTATAAGTTGTTTCGTTAGTAGCACACACTTGTTTGTGCTCGCAATCCAAAAGCAGAAAAATTACTTAAATATGAAAGCCTAATCTGTGAACTATTTTTTCACATCGAGCCGAATAATATTTCTCATAAAAGCACGTTAAATATATTTTTGATGTTAATCAATAGAATTAATCTAAAACCGATATTTTTCTCATTATTAAGTTTGCATTTGTATACATCTCATATCGGTCTCCCCTATACGTAATTAATGTTACTTGAACTGTATTTCATTTTCGCGTCAGCGACGTCATTATGAAGACAAACTTGCATTTACATACAATGTAAAAAGAACCAACAAAAATAAACATCAGTCTGCAGAACTACATCTGATGAATAAATGAGCTACACATCTTTTATCAAGAAAAATTCTACTGATTTTTTAGTATATAGTTTTAAATACTTAATCTTTCATTTTGATAAGTTAATCAATAAATATTCTACTCGCCCATAAGTCCGTATTCTTGAAGTAGCTTCCATAATATTTCACAACATAGGGAGAATCACACTGTTGCATTATGGATATCTCTTTGATGATCTCTTGCAAATCTGTATCGACTGGCACTTGCTTGATTGCAAGTACCTGGCCACTTTCTTTGTGGAGTGCCTTATAAACGGAGCCATATGAACTGCAATCAAAATATCGTTAAATACACAATATTTGAAATAGTTTTAATGAAACGATAAGTATATAGTAAATGGTAAACACAAACCATATCTGATTATAACTATTATTTTTTCACTTGCCTGATAGAATTAGAAAATGAGGTTTATACTAATTCAAATATGTTCGCATGTCGTATGACTATAGTATACCAATTGGTTTCTTAATGTTCTCAAAACTGAGTAGGATCTGGTAACACGACAGTTTTTTAATGTTTTTCAAGCGAAAGAGTTTTATTTTCAAATTTAAATCTAATAGAAAATAAACATCGTTAAGAGTACTTCTCGAAATTAAAATTTTATTTGTCAACTTTTGTTACAACGAAAGTAAAAACAATATTCTAGTATCGCGCACTGGACCGCTGATTGAATCAATGTGGTCAGGTTACACAAAAAAACTGTTGTTTATCATAGACCCTATTTATCTATTTTGTTTCAAATCTTTTCAGTTTTAAATGTTTTATCGATACAAAGTAGGTAAGTGTTTATTACGTAAACTCTTCTTAAATGCATTATTTTGATACAAAAATATAATAAACAAAATATAGAACAACATGAGTGAAAATGTTTCATAATTAATGATATCACTTTTTTATCATAATTGAGTTGACTAATAGAGAAAAAAATGTTTTTTTTTTTTGAATACGGAATATCATTAATAAACAAAATTGACTTATCAACCTTAGGTCTACGATAATTAGATCAGGCGCAAATTAACAACAAAGCTCAGCCAATCAGAACTCAAGAAACCGTTTCGTTCTACCCCCTTGGCAAAAAGTAGTAGAAAAGGAGGAGCCAAGGAAACACATTTTGAAAAGAATATCGAAAAACAAGTATCAATATCCATGGTTTCCCTAACACGTGTTCGTCCGCCGAGCTCGGCCTACGGAAATAATAAAGCAATTGAAGGGATTATCTCGAAATGCTCGCTTTGGGTTGGGAAGAAGTACCACGTTTTTTGGATAATCATTAACTCTATGCTTGCTTCAGCCCTGAGCAATGTTGTTAATTTGCGCCTAATCTAATTATCGTAGACCTATGGCTGATAAGTCAATTTTATTAAATATTTCCCTTTATTAGCATGTTAATTTATGTATGTGCGTTTTAGGACACCCGTATATATAAATATTATAGCGATACATACCCCTCGCCCAGCTTGCAAATGATGTCGAAAACTTCTTCGGGTTGCCTTGTTAAGCTTTCTTCCGATAATTTCTTTAATTCACTGGAAAAAAAAGGAGAAAAAGGCATGAACAAATTATACAATTTAGATGAATTAGTTCAAGATCATGTTTAAACAACATTTAAGCAGCATTCTCATTGAAAAACGAATAGCTCAAGTTGTACTAATTTACTACCTTATTCTAATTCTTATTCTAAAAACATTTCAGGTACATTGGGCTGACTGCGCATATGAAGTCATCTTCCTTATTTGGTTTCATTAGGATACCTCAATCATGAAAAGAGGCATGAAAAATGAAGTGAGGGTGGACGTATTTGAATTTTTACTGCATTTCTCAATTATTATTTGTGTTATAAAAGGCTTTGAAATAGCTTACTATAGACACTGGATTTGGTCGATCTTAGAAAAATCCTGAAAAAATGAATAATTCAAGAACAATTTATAAGCTAATAATTAAGATAGGAGGACATAGTTGAATTTCACAAGTTACAAAACATGTTTACGTACTTTTCGAAAATTTTTCGTTTGATAATTGCTTCCAAAATCGATCCAGCCCATTACGCGTGACAAAAATGTTCGTTTTGTGACCGATGACGTCAGTTTGTTTTTAGCGGTGTACAAATATTTTTGCCCTGGTAATGCAGGAGCAAGAGTGATTTAGGCGTGTCAATTGACAAGTAGTAGCTCTGCATGAGCTTTTAAAAACTTGCATTTCTAATTCGGTTGTTGCAAAGAGTATCGTGTGAATTACGGGACAAAAGCGGTGACTTCAGACTTGTAACATTGCTGCCCTCGATTCGCTCGAGCGGCAAACTTCAAACTCGTCTCAAATCAGCCGCTTCTGTCCCTATTGGCGCACAATGTACTAATTTCAAACATCAAGGCTATAACTTAACGAATAACGAGCGCTTTGAAGTTAATTCTAAATGAATCATATATGTTAGGTATAATAATCTATCAAGTTCTTGTTTCAAAGAATTTAAAAACTTTCAATATTCAAAAAAATGTATTGTGGGTTCATGGATAATTTTGATATTTTTAATATCTTTACAATGATAATAATATTGTTATTTATTATTAATAACTTTAAAATGAGCCCGATAACAATAAAATGTTCAATATTATGAGGGATATTAATCAATTACGCTTCATTTATGGAAAAATTTCGATGTTTTCAAGAGTTTAGGAGACAACATTTTAAACATTTTTATGTATAAAAATAATGAGCATTTCAATTGATGCGAAAAGACCGTCATCCTTATACTACTGGACAGCATTATGAACATTGCAAACTGTAGATTTACAAATTTGTGACATTCAGCGACAAACTAAGAAATAAACACTTGATTTCTATCCCTTTTTGCATCGTCTTTTTCTATACACATAGAAGGGAATAAAGAATGCTTTGCATTACGTTCGAGCCTTTCTTGAAGCTCCAGGGAGCGATAAAGGAAACTAGGTTCGCTGCAATTCGGTGAGCGTGGACCAAATACATACGGTGTGCATTTACATACTTCCTATGAAATAACCAACCCTATTGAACAAATGTTTCGAAACATTCTGACCATCTTTTGATTAAGAAGATATTGGATGTATCAAAGAAGTTCTCTAGATGAGAATCAGACTAGAATTATCATTTCAACCTGTAGTATCAATTTACACCTTCGTATATAGAAATAATATCTGAGTCTCCAGAATCAAATAAATTTTAACGTAATTTCGACAAGTAGAGTGCGACTTTTTTTCTCTTAAATGGTATAATATCCCTGAGTTCAAATTCCATATAATTGTTTTGAGTTGGACTGCTAGGCTGAATGAATCAAATCCAACTATTCTATTTTTGTCTCATGTAAATTGATTATTGATTTTGAAGCCGATGCTCTGAAACTATTAATAACTCATACATATGATACCAAGCAACAGAACACATATTTGAAAAAAGATCCAAGTGTAATAAAATTACGAAAAAAAATAATTTATTAATAAATCACGTTAGGTATTAATATACGCAAGACACCAAAACCAAAGTAGGCTAGAAATTGTGTGAACATTAGTCCAGTCTAAACTTTTCAGACAAATTATGAATACAGTAATCGGAATGAGTATAGTTTTGTATACTCAAATAAAAAAAAAGACAGAGAAAAGTTAGTTTTTATTCGAAATTTTTTGTCAAAACTCTGAATAAGTCCAGCAGCAGACGAAATACAGGTTGACAAAGGAATAATAAACGGACCAAAATAACGATTGAAGTCGCAATTTGAAGAATAAAAACAGAACATGATAATCTGTATTAGCGGGATTCAACCAAAAAGCTGCGCTGTATGTCTGGCTCATGTGCAGAAAAGATACAGGCTGTACGTATTCGGAGATATAGAGGAAAAATAATTAAATACCTCTTTGAAGACATCTTCCCTTTTGGTGTCAGCGGCTTGCAACTGCATCAAAATTCATTCGGTTTGTACACATTTACACAAAAAACTTGACTCGGAATGAACTAATGTCGAGTGCTTGTAATCATAGTCCTATTTTAGTTATTTAACACATATTACATTTTCCAATAATAAATTAACGTAACCACAAACGGAAACATTGGAACGAACTTAGCAGTTTCTGCCATTGCACAGTATGGCGCTGTTGTCGATAACACTTGAGCTTTCAAGGAACACTAGAATTTATCATTGCCAACCGTCAATAAACATCAGACATTCATTAATATTGGCAAAGATAAATATCTTTAATATTGTCCATATTTCAATGTTTGTTTCAATGCGGAAAGCACTGGATGAAAAATGAATAGAATTTGTTTGATTTCCAACCATAGAGTTTTTTTTTTTTCGTTTACTGAGTAATTGGACTAAAGCAAAATATCTTTGACTAAAGGAACAGGCAAAGTGAAACATCGGCATGGAGTAGTAATACCGACCGAGTGCCAAAGATATTATGAATTGGCGCGTCCAAAAGATATTGAAATTTTATGGTAATTTTCTAGTAGTATGTAATATTACTAGAAAATTATCCAAATATACTTATATTTCACTAGTAATTTTCTAGTTATATTTAGATATCATATGCCAGTTTTCTCCGTGTACATAATAAAAAAGTTTCAAATATTGAGGAAGGAAAATGTTAAATAATAAAAATGTGCCTGCCTGGCGGGCACTGTCTCAGGCTCGCTTCTCTCGCAAGCAAAGATATTCGCAAGTTCTAAGGAACGCGTCTTAAGCTGCGCTCTGAGCCAAACGCAATACTTTGTCTCCTTTTTTCACACTGAAACGCGCTGATGGAAAGCGTCTGTGGGATCTCGCGCTCAAGGTATTAAACTCGCGCTTCGTGTTCAGACATTTCGAACCTCGCGCTTCGCGCTCCCATATTTATACCGAAGTTCATCTATACATATCTAAATTCTGAATTTACTACACGGCGAGATTTTTATGTTAAAATACAATATGCTACTAGAAGATATTTTATCATGTTGTACGCGAACGCTGGACCGCAGGTGCAAAATATACTT
>WSXT02123212.1:0-10895 GCA_011762715.2 Neuroterus valhalla | reverse complement strand
TTATTTCTATTGTCCCTAAGATGTCTTTTGCTGATACGGGTTCTTCGAGTGCCAGCGCCGCTTCCTGGATTTTTCTTCAATTTCCGTTTTTTAATATTGTTTCATTACGGGCGTGTCTATTTTCTATTTCTTCTTCTGTTGTGTAATCTGCTCTTTCTGTTTCCGTCCCTGGGGATCCTATTTTTTTTTAAATCCGAGATATTTCTGTTCGCCTGTTCTCGTTTTCTCTTACAAGTATATTTACGTTTGAAGTTACATTATTCATGGTTACCGTAAAGGCATTGATTTGGGATAGTATTTGGGCGAGGGGGTCTGCAAGGGAAGGTGATTGTGATCTAGACATGGTTACTGTGTGGAAAGGGTTCAGTATTTCCTCAAGGGAGTCGTCAGTAGTGGAATCGTCTGTGTCTGTTGTATATGTTACTATGTTCCGATAGTTTTTAAATTGTTTATCCAGTGTGATTTGTTTTGAAAAATTTCTACGCTTTCTTTTCAATTTCAATACAGGATAATGAGGACAATCGTGCTACAACAATTCCCCTATTATCGAGTAAGGTTTTTTATTTTGTTAAGGACAGGTAGGGCTTGCGAGCACGCGAAGTATGCCTCACCCTGATCTTGAAAACAGCCTCGCCGAATGGTGAACTATTTATTTTCAGTTTCGCATTCGTCTTCTTCCACAGACAGTAAGGAGGACTCACGTTAACGAGATTGGATTTAGGATTTATACCTAACCATTAAATTATAAAAACTCACAGTGATTCCGTTCTTGTTGCGCTAGTCGAGATGGAGTCCGTGGAGCTGCAGTGACGGCTATCTGGAACGTGAATCGGCTCTGCTGACGTATCGGCTGGCTGCTACTGTAGTTGACATTTTTGAGTTTCATAAAATAATTGCTCTACGTAGAATAGGACCTACTTAGTTCAGTCTCTAGTTTCAGCAAATATTCATTACTTCTCGAGTACGAAGTTCCGTGGATACTTCGGAGTCTAGTTTTTTGCTTCCCTTTATTTTTATTCCGTAGAATCCAAGTTCGTCTCAGAGATTGCTCAATTTTGATCTAGTAATCCGTAGAGTTACTATTCCTGATCGTTTAGCAGCAATCCTGGCAGGATCGCCAAAATGTTATGCCGAAAATGGTTAAATAAGGATTTTAAAAAACTACGTCACACTGATTGCTCAGTATGACGTTCCTTTATTCAACTAATGAGTACAAGTGATCCGTTTGGTACAAAGATCAAGACTGTCTAATGATCAGCTGGTGGTTCCTTATATACTAAAGGCATTAGAAGGTATTAGGGGGACATAGGTCAAAATCGCATGCCTCACAATCAGCATTGTCAGAATTAATGCAGAAAGGCAGATGGAAGCTTGAGAAAATATGATATTGTTACGTTCATTTTTGAAAACAAGTTCTCCTGAAGAATTATCTACACTGTAGATTCTTCTCTTGAAAAGTAAATTCTCGCATCAAAATAACTTGTTTTCATCAAAAACAAGTAAATAGCGTAAGTAGCGCTCGGCTACTTACGTGCTCGATTCAGTTTACAGTTTAATGCATATACAGAGTTGCAAATTTTGCAAAATTGTAGAAAAACTCTACCTCTATGAAGATGATTGAAATTTTTATTTTATTTTTGATGAGAATTTTCACAAAATCAATTTTACTTAAGGCTCTAGTGGCCTTAAGGAACACATCCTCATTCAAATACTCGCCACCGATCTTAACATCTCGCATAGTTTGCCTAGCAAATTGAATTTTTCATTCTTCAAAACCCGTTGTCACGATTGAAACAGGAAATACACGTCTCAATTGAAAATAATTCATTTAAATCCTTAAAGTCTTTTTAAGATGAACAACTTTTATATACAATATTTCTTCTTGTCTCTTATTGTTTCGCTTGAAGATGGAATTTGTTATTTTTGTAAGTGCGTTATCGCGATTGAAACGAAAATATTCGTCTTATCGAAAAATGGTCAACAGTAAATTTTTAGATTTTTGTAAGGTGAACAACTTTGGTACTTTTGATTTTTCTCACATCTCGCATAGGTTTGCTCAAAATGAATTTTTTTTTTTGTAATATTTTTCACGATTTAGGCAAAAACCATGCATCCTATGGAAAAAGTGATCTCAAGAAAATTTTTAGATCTTTTCAAAATGGATAATTTGAGTCCCTAACCCTTAGCTGCCACACTGGGAACGTTCGTGGCCCAGACTTATACATTTCAAATGTCCCCCCTCTTAATGTTCGGAAACCGGGATCATCAGCGACCCCAGAGTGGCAGCTACAGTTCTGATTGATTTTTTTTTTCGAATTTTTGTTTTGTGAAATTTGGCTTCAAATCATGGAATAAAATTATCGAGTAGGGTGAGGTTTGCCGACTGCTAACGCAAAAATGACAATAAAACCAACGAAGGTTGCGCGAATTGTGAGCAGCCAGTTTGTGAAGAACACCGTTTGGTGCTCTGCAAAACCTGTACTGGAATGTAATTGATAGTATTTTTCTCGAATAGGTTTGTATAAAATATGTTTTTAAAATTACTTCACTATTTTTCTTCATCTCTCGATTTATTTTTGTGATTTTTCATTGCTAAATAACGTTTGTATTTAAGAAATGTGGTTTTGGAAAATGACTAAAATTCTGAAATTCATTCTTCAAAATAAATATCTTTTTTTTCGGCGGATACTATCACACTAATTTTTGGTATAATTGTATATGTTTCGAGAAAATGGACCTGGAGTTTGAGCGTCAAATTCGCAAAATTGAAAAAGTTATGAATTTTTAAGTATCACTAGTCATTTTTCGAATTTTTTTGCAACTTATATTTCTTTTAACATATTAAATTAAAAAATTTTTGCATGTCACATATATACTCCTAAAAAAGAGTTGTTATTGTACAACCATAATTTTGATACCGGTAAAAAACAGCTTAGTTTACTCAGAATAGATGATTATGTGTCTGGGGTCACAAACGTCCCAGTGTGGCAGCTAAGGTTGGCGCCAGAAGTGTGGCAGCCAAGGATTAACATTTTCTTGCACCTTGCATAGTTTGAGCGGGAACACGCATTTTTTATTTTTCAAAAAGTGATTTCGATGGATTAAACCAGAACCATTGGTAAAAAATGGGTGGTTAACGAACTCGTCCTTTATTTCGCGGCCTTGAAAAATTGTGCAAGAGCACAATCCAATATGATCATTCTTTTGAAAGTTATCGAATACACAGATTGCATACTACAAACTACAGACAGACAGACACCTTTGTAGAAGGCATTTTTTATGACTCAGGGGCTTTCAAAACGTGAAAACATAAAACCAATACCTTCTCATTCAGAATGAGAATGTAATGATACTTGACAAAAAAATTCGTCATCCGATATTTCCTGGTAATTTTGTAAACAAATCATGAATGCGAATGCTCAGTGTGGACATTTGGAGGCAGGAAAGAATCGCACTTTCTTTTAATTTTACATATATTTTACTAAAAAATTTAGAACAAATATGCCCGCTGCGCGGGAACATCCTCTTTGCGCTTTTGGTCCTTGCACTTTGTGCTTAGTTCTTTTCGTAGTGTGAAGCGTATACGGAAATGCAGAAATTTGAAAACTGTGAGAAACCTCTACTTTTTAGGAATATTTTCAGCTTTGTTTCGATTGTTATTGATAAATGTTTCAAAGAATTCCTTACTGAAGGCTTTGTCGGCTTGAGGAACACATGCTCATTACAACACTTGCCCTTGAGATTCACATCTCACATAACTTGTCTGGCAAATAAAATTTCTCACTGTTTGAAAATCGTTATCACGAGTAAAACCAAAAATATGCGTCTAATTGAAAAATGTACGATAAGGAAAGATAGTCAAAACAAAATTTTTAGCTATTTTTATAATGAATATTTTTGCTCCCCACCATTTCTTTGCAACTTGCATAGTTTGAGCGGAAACGTGCATTTAAAATTTTTTAAAAAGCATTTTCGCTGGATAAAACCGGAACCGTAGGTCAAAATTGAATAATTTAGGACTGGGACAAGTTCTAATTCGTAAATGGATATAAATTTTCTTTGAGAAAATAAGATTGTTTATTGCGAAATAAAATTAGACTGAATTTCTTGGACAAGTTGAATCGAATTGAATTACAATAATTAAATCGTAGCAAAACATAAATTTTTATAAAAAACGAAACATCAAGCCTTGATAATGAGCTGATCAGCCCTTTTATAGACTATGACCCTTCCATTTCTACAACTCCTCATCCTTTCTCTTTCTTCATCACTCTATCAGCATACTATTCTTGCATCATCTTGCCTCACAATCACAAGGCCACGGACGGTCTGTGGTGTATCGCGTACGTATGTATGTATGCATGTGTGTGAGCGTAGCAGGAAGTAGAATTTGGTTAAGTGGGAGAAATGAGGAAAGGCATCGAAGTTGAGGCGAGGAAAAGACCTATGACAGAGAGAATGAAGCAGAAAGAGAGTAGGAAAGGGGAAGAGGAGAATGAAGAGGGAAAGAGAGCTAGATAGATAGAGAGATACAGGTAAACATGTAGAGATAGAGAGATAGATACATAGATCAAGAGAGTGAGAGTAAGAGAGAGAGAGGGGGGGGGGGACTTTGCATATTAGGTACAGTGATGTGTCCGTGCACGTAAATATACATTTTACCCTTTCATGAGGGTTACCTTTTCGAGGTCCTCGGGTAAATCACGGCCTCAGTGGAACTGAGCACGTAAAATTTGACCGCCGACACATTAATTTTCCCATGTGCAGGGAGGATTTATACGCCAGAGTTATTTAAAGGCAAAGTCTCAACCTTCTTTTATGGTTATTATTCCATTTTAGATTCAACTGACTTCAAAATATGATTTTATCTCAGCCTTCTCCTGGTACCTTCTACAAAAGAGTTTTGAAACGAAGTTGCTTTCACAGAAGAGTTAGTTCCAAATTCCTTGCTCATTTTCCACGTTTAGTGACTGTATTTATACGTTCGGTTTTTGTGACAGACCTCGACGCAAATGAGCAGATTTGATTTTCGGGAAATACGAAGTTTGAAAACAAGAGACTTAGTTGTACGCACTTCTAGATATCTATTTTTACAAATTAAACCTTAATTTCGTAGGTAAAATAAAATAGTTTTGAATAATAATGAAGTTTATATTGTATTACCACTATGAATATTTTACATTAAATTAGGAATATTTGAAAAACATTAAACATCTTTGAAAATTCTATATAACTGGTTCAATCCAATTAGGCATCCGCTCAAGACGACGATTCCAAAGCGAATGTGTCGTTTTCACCACTTTACATGGGGACCTTTGTCTCTGATACGCCATGGGGTCCTAGGCGCCATAGGTTCCTCCTAGACTAAATAAATAACGTACTAAAAGTCGTCGATACCGACGATGGCTTTTCCGTTGCGTACTATAGTTCCAGCCTTCGGCACTCGCTCAAAAAACGAATAATTACGTCTCCACAATTTTCAATTAGTTAATGCTATTTGCGACAAAAATAGCTGGTTTACGAACTCGCCATTTCTTTTTCGACATTCAAAAAGTATGCCACCCAATAGACTACTGACAGACACCTTTATGAAAGTCGTTTTTTCTTACTCAGAAGGCCTCAAAAAGTGGATATTTCATTAAATCCGTGAAATTCGATTTTTACATGAAACCAATATCTTCTAATTAATGAAAATGTAAAAATGCCCATGGTGGACATTAGGAGGGCAAGAGAAATCGCTTTTCCTCTCGAATTTCCTCAAATAGTGTTTCCAGTGATCTTTCTTGATGAAAAATGATCATTCGATATTTTTCATTTATTTCATTAAAAAATTATATGATGGAAGGGTAGTGTACACATTTGGAGACAAACATTGTTTTTCTCATTTTCCTAAAGTTATGTTTCCAGTAAGATTCGATTATGGGAAATCATCATCCAATATTTTTGATTAACTTTGTAGAAAATTATATAAACAAATACCTAGTGAGGATGCTTCAAGGCAGGAAACATACGTTCTTTCGCAACTATCGTCAAAGTATTTTGCAAATGGAGAAATTGTCCATGATTGCTGTTTCTTCCGATTTTCGTAATGTAGTATTCTTAGGAAATGTTGAAGATTAAAATTCGTACAACAAAAATAAGGGTAAACTCGCATTATAATAAAATCTTTCGTCAATTCTCTATGATTCTTTTTGTAAATCGCAATTAAATTTCAATTCCTAAGTCTTTAGCCTGAGATACGGGAGAGCCTCAGGATCTTGAATACTTTCAGAAGGTTTCTAGACTTTTCTCAAATATTCAAAGTCAGGGTCATCTTTGCAGCTATTCATCGTATCCACTTTCAAAGGGTTCTTCAACGCGGAAGCAAATCCTCCAATTCTTTCCCAAAGTAGGAATGAAATGACGCATTATTTTTTTTCTCAAAAATTGTCATAGATTCATCTTCAATCGCCTGATTTTCTAAGATGTAATTCAATAAAAGGATAGATGATTCTTAGTCATTTGTTCTGGAATTCGGGAATAGAATATGATACAAAAAAGTACAGATATCTCATAATTTATTAAAGGAAAAGTGCGAGATATAAAAATACAGAATCAATAATGTGTCATTTCTTTTATGCAAACTTTTCCTACAGAAAAATCTGAAAGAATATGCACTCTTTTATTATTTCCCCTTCTGTTATAAATCTACAGAATTGAACGCTGTGAGAGAGAATCTTTGGGTGAATTCTAATCGAGGCTAGGAACATGCAGCTGAGGTTCAAATGGTTCCCATTCGTTCTCATATTTTGCGGCAGAAAGTCCACCACGTTCCGCTAGGTCGTCTCTTATGGGTTGAATTGTCTCCGCTGTACCTATTCCAATGAGTCAAATATAGTTATTAATTAAATTATTCCAACAAGGTTAAGATAAAATGTTGAAGAAAATTTGAACGGATTTTTTAAGCTGTTAATTGCGAAATTAATATCTTAGGGAAGAAAGATGCATCCTAGTACCATGAAGCGCAAATCTGCTGCGTCAGTGCCAAAGTCAAAAAAATAAAATTCTAGCACGAGATTATGCTGTGCAGTCGTTTTATTCTGTTATTCATTTCCGGAAATAATAAAATTTTCAAAGCGTACAAAACATACAACAGAAACCAATCAATCTCGTGATAAAAACTCGAATTTGAACAAAACTATGGATTAAAACAATTTCTGTATTTTCTCTATAAACAAATACCATTTTGAACACTTATTATTGGAGAATTCAAATGAGTTTCAAGTTAGTAAAAAAACTTGTATCTAACTCAATTAATTTATTAGATAGGGGGGCAAGGTAGGGGTGTCCACTAAGGCCAACGATTTTCAAGATTTAGAGGTGGGATGGTAGGAGTAGTAAGGATTTGGTCTCTCGCGTATCCAGATAAGATAGAATTTCTGGAAAGAAGTGAAGAAGCTTTAAGGGAGATGATGAAGAGGTTGAGGACATACCTGGATGAGAGTCGATTGAAGCTGAATGCGGAGGAGTCTCAGGTTATGGTTTTTATTGAAGGGCTGGAGGAGATGAGCGAGACGATTGGAAGTGAAAAGAGAAGGTAGTGCAGAAGCTTAGAGAGTTTGTGTACCTGGGTTCCTCATTCCTGAGGAATGGAGAAGTCAATGGTACTATGAAGAAAAGAGTTGAGAGAACAAAGGTCGTGATGAAGCAGGTGTGTGGATTAGGGAAGAAGTTGTTCGCAGACGATTCTGAAAGAAGGATGAAGCTGTTTACCTTGCTTATGATGAGAGCAATACTGTAGGTAGTAATGATGAAGTAGTGAAAGGAAAGTGCGGAGGTGAATAGGGTACAGGAAAGGTATGTCAAATAGATATTGGAGCATGTAATAATGGGGGGGAACTGGGGGACAGGAGAGGGGGTAGAAAGATGGAGGATGATAGACAAAAGTAATTCAGAAAATATGGTCTGCATAAGGATGAAGATAGAACAAGAAGTAACGAGGAGGGAAGAAAGGCATATGAGAATGTTAAGAAAACCACTTGGAGAGAGGTGGCAGAAGAAGAGGAGAGAATGAGAGGGTCGAAGTTTAATAAGAAATATGACAGATTAGGCCAAGGAAGAGAGCGTGATATTTATGCGAGAAAGGGATTCAGGACCTTGAAGCGAGATTGAGATATAGAAGTATGGGGGGTTTTATTAAATTCTGACTTCCTCAAGAGGAAACAATGTGTCGATTGTATACAAAGGGAAATGCATAGTTGGAACATAGGTTGAAAGAATGCGAGGAGTTAGGAAGCAGAAAACTATCATGGAGGTAGTGCTGCATGAAATAGAGGACAAAAGAGCGATCGTAAAGACGAAGGGGGTGATGGGTAAGATGTTGAGAAAGAGAAGAAAGGAAGGAAGAGGAAGAATAGAGATAGATGTGTAAGGAGGAGAGGAAGTAGATGTAAGATCAATGTAAATAGTAGATCAGGAATTGTAGATAAGAAAACGGTAGTAACCACAAAGAGTGGTCAGTTTGTCGTGCCGGCTTAGACATGAACTTTGGACCAACGCTGTCTGATTATCGGTTCGATTCCAGCTTCGAACTCTGGAAGAGCTTCGGCGAGCCACGGAGAGTCGTGATCCTGGTACCTCTAAAGTTCTTTAAGTTCTCCAAGTATTAAGTAGCTGTTGCTCTTGGTGGTTCGGAAAAAACATTAAACTGTAGGTCCGTAACAGGGAGAGATTATAAACAAATATTCCAGGGTGGTAACCATGGGAGGACTGATTGTCAATGCGGGTCTGGCAAAAAGAAGGGAAATGCGTACCTATTGGCTCAACTGTTCAATGCAAAAATTTTGTAAAATATAATGGTGTGGGCAAATCAAATTCTAAAGGCCATTTGGCTGCATTATTATCTGTCTACTGATTATTATCTGTCTAATTTCATCTTCATCACCACAACCTTGTTAATTCAACATAGTTTTTTTAACAGCACTATTAGTAATGTTTTCGAAATTTGGTTCGAGGATATTTCGAGATACACGTTATCGCCTTTAGCTATCATTTCTAAAAATCAAATGACGAAAATCGGACACACAACCTCGAATGTACCTACTGAGATCCCAAAACATAACATAAAAATAAAGAAAAGTGAAGATGAAAGTGTAAGCAACCTACAAACTCCCTTCGTTTCATTTTTTCACCTTGCGTTTGTTATCATTTCTGATAATATTCATTATTTTCAAAAACGAAATACAATAACATTCGAAAATCTATCTCCGTGTCGATGATCGCCTAACACCCTTATCAAGGTGAGAGATCTTACGGAAGGTTAAAACTCATGGGGAAGCCAGGATGCTCTCTTCCTGAAATCCCACTGAGTAGTGTACCGCTGTTAGAATACTCTCTCATTCAAGACCTTAAACTGAAACCAAAATATGTTGTGGTTCGCGAATTTAAAAAAAATTAGGAACAGTCAAAGGAAATTGAGAAATCAACGGGTAATTCAAAGACAATAATAATTTGTTAATGGAGTTTCACTTCTAAACAATAATAATGTCGCTCTCATAGCTCCTGTTTAATTTTTCTAAATCAGTTTTGAAATGGAGGGATGATTTCCTCTGCTTTTTCAAAGAGAGCATTTCCATAAATTCTTTCTTACACCACCCTAGTATTGAGAGGCCTGACAGTCTGTCCTACGTAAATAATTCGACAAATTCTGCAAGTTATTCTGTGAATAACACTACTTTTTTCCACAAGTATCTAGAAGATCTTCGCCAGAGGTTATTCTAGAATCAACTCTAAATGGTAGGGGAGGAGCGGGTAATGCGGCGCGGCGGGTAATGCGCCGTAGTGGCTTCTACTCAAATTTACGTATTCCAAACGAGTGAAGATTGGTTCAGTACATGCATTTATGAATGAAATTTTGTATAGAGGGAGAAATATGGTAATGGAGTTTATCATTTAATTTTTATGATGAAAAGTTTGTTTGTGAGTGTTCCTGGTTTTCCTCATCTACTTTGACACTTGCAAAAAAACTACTACTGCTTGCGGAATTTTTCTCCAAACGTATTAAGACATTTTTATTTTTGATCTCTTGAGTTTTTCGAAGAATTTCATGTATCACAAATAAGTAAAGTTTATTAGCATTCATAGAAAAAAGTCTTATTTCGATACGATACAGAAGCGGGTAATGTGGCGCAGACGGCCATTTTGGTGGTGAAATGTAGGAATGCTGTATATTCCATGTTCGTACTTCGGATCATAGTTTCGGACGCTAATTACTTCTCAAAAATAACTTTTGATTGGAAATAAACAATTGCAAATGAATATAAATATCTGATTCCACTGAAATTGTGCGTTTTATTGTTAGAAAATTTTTGCTTATTGTCAAAAAGTTCAACTTAATAGTGCGTGCTACATAAGCCGACAGGTAGGGTAAGTTGACGCACGTGGACTTTTTCAGGATATCTAACGATTGAGTATCATTATTGATATTGATTCAATTTACCTTATAAAGAAAGCTAAGCTAAGATATCGATTTATATTTTTCATAGCGCCTCTATTGAAAACTCGATTTTTAGTGCTCGTAGAGCGTGTTGAAACGCAAAGCTCCAACCCTAGGGTTGAAACTTCCAAAGTTCCAACCCTAGAGCTGGAACTAGTCGACTCTCTCTCTCTCTCTTAGATCGTCGTTTCGAGAGAGATAGAGCTACTGCGATAGGTAGACTCGCTCCCGAGCTCCCTCCAACGATTGTCGACAACTTCAAGTGATACCTCGATATACATAACCCTGAAAAACGAGGAACGACATAAAGTGAAACAATTTTGCATCGCGAGGTATGTGATTTCCTACAGTTTCAACACGCTCTACGAGCACTGAAAATCTCGTTTTCAATAGAGTTGTTATGAAAAATGATATGCATTAC
>WSXT02123201.1:0-10895 GCA_011762715.2 Neuroterus valhalla | reverse complement strand
CTCCACGCACCTACACTCTCCTTCATTTTTGCTTTACCTTCCTTACACTCCTCGTCCCACCAACCTTTTCCTTCTATGAGTTATTTTTCCTATCATTTTCAAATTATTGTTTCGCTTTCGAATCAATCATAACTTATCAATAGACAAAATCGAACTAGCAGTAATTTACTTTCCATTCTGCAAATAGGGAAAAAACAGACAATTGAATGTTGTTTACATGGAAATAATAATTTTTTAGATATTCTGGGCTCTATGTATGAATTGAAACAATAACAGTAATTGAGAAAGTTCATTTCAGTTAAAAATGTTTCAATTATTGTTATGGTGTAGGCTTGTATACATAAAAAGGTGAAAATGAAACACAACTTTTACAATATAAAGATTTTAAAAAAATATTTTTTGAAATATCTGTAAGTTGGGCTCTGATCAAAAGGGTTGCAGGGCTTGTAAAAGTATACCCAGTCTCCCAAAATAAAAACATATTTCCTTAAAAAAATGCCCTCGTATATGTAAATTCATGAGATTTCATGATTTCCATTTCCTTGGATTTCACGAGAAAAAACTTTTCAGATTGAGTGAAAATAATTGAACGATTTGGGGATTTTTGAGTAATGAATTCCTGATTTATCCTATACTATGTAAGTCAGACTGATTCCAGAATGAGTTTGGAAGCAGGAGCTACCAATTATTAAAGTTCTCGCACTTTACATTTCAAGTTATCTAATGAATGTTTTTATTTTAAAACATATAATAATAATGCTTTTTATTCTAGCTGCAACTCGTTATGTAATAGAAAACTGCCTTACGAAATTATTTAGAGAATAAAAATTTCTCTCTAGTTTAGAACCCTCAGAAACGGCCAAGAGACCTTTTTATCTATTTTTATTCAATGAAAAATCTGGTCTGCCTTTTATAACTTCTAAAAATAAACTTTCTATTCCGACTCAAACATTTTTTACCCTATTTTAGTTAACTTTAACAGATTCTAATGTCAGGTAATAATTATTGTAATATATCCACAAAATATAAAAATCGTTATTTCAATTTAAACTAAAGCATTTTCACGCAATGACAAATAACTTTAAGCGAGAAGATAATTTTAGAAAATGTCAAATCGACTTTTATGTACTTGTCACAAGGCCGGTGCTTCTGCAAACTACTGCTTCTCTGACTCTCAGAAACGGTTTCCCTGCATTTTTCCTTTAACCATGTCGTCACTTTCTACTATTTCCCTATAAACTATCTAATAAAAAATCCACGACTGATTATATTTATTTGAGCTTGAATACTTCCATGGCTTTTTTATCTCCAATGATCGCTTTAGAAGAGACTCTATAAAAATAATGGCCTGTCTAAAAGTCCGCAGCACTACTCATATAGTAAATTTTCAAGCACTTTTTTTCCTTTTTTCCCAGGATTAAATTTAAAGACAACACCCTCAGATGTCTTCATTTGACACGTTTTTCTTAAATCTTTATTTTTACAAAGACATTTTAGGCTCTATAAAATTTCTGAACAATAAAAGAACAAGAAGCTTCAACAAGCAATAACTAATAATCCTTATATCCTGTGATAGAAAATTCTTTTTTTCGAATCATATGATAAATTTTCCAAAATATTAACTCTTTTTTACCATATTCAAGCTTCATGTCCTGAATAAGTTAAATTTAAAAACCATGAACATCTTTCGGATAGATGGACTGGATCACCTTTCTCAGAATGAAAAAAACTCTGAGCCAACACACGAAGATTTTTTTGCGTGTCTGATTCTTATGAGTTTTGAGTAAACTAGGGAATTAATTATAAATTTCAAACCTTTATCAAAATCATCCCTATTTAATTAGTGCTGTATTTAGACTTCCAGGATTTTCTCGGTGTATTATTATTTTTTTGATTTACATTGAAATCTTGTGGAGCCTCCCTTTTTGGCATTTACCTGCTCGACAATAAAGTTATGCTATTTTGGAAATTCGGATCGTCTGTTTATTCGAGTTTGAAGTGCATGAACGTGAAATTCAGAATCCCAAAGATTCATTTGGACATATGTACCTATTTTAAAAGTACGCTCGTCTCATAAATTCTAAGAGTTCTAATGTATTATTTTTTTTATATTACAGCTTTATTATTAATGTTGAATCTTTGGAGCAATGCGTTTGAAAACAACAACGAGCATAATAACGACCATTTTTAACAGTACTTCAGTAATTTATTCCATTTAATATTGCAACATGATACTATTTACTAACAAATATTTTTATTCTAATAGCCTTCAATTGAGCTAATATAGAAAAAAAAATTTATTTCTGAAACACATTGATTGAAATACATTTCTTTTAGTGTGTTTGTAAATTTAGGTTGTACCTTAAAGGACATCTCAAGAGGGTCATGCTACTCTCTAAATTTTCTGGAGTTAAATTTAACTCCAATGGAGTTAAAATTTACTCTTCATGAGAATTAAAACTCAGCCATTCTTTAAGGAGTGATTTTTAACTCTTTTCTTGGAGTAGTTGAGTGCACTCCAGAAATGAAGTAAGCTTTTGACACTTTATGGAGTATAAATGTAACTCTTTCAAGAGTTAGATTAAAACATTAGGGAGTAGCTGTTTAACTCGATATGGAGTAAAAATAAAAGCTTCTCCAAGATTTCTCCAGAACAGGAAAAGTATCCATGGTGCATGCCAACTAAAAGGACGAAAATGCGGTTCAGATAAATATTAACCTATAATTGATTTTTTTTCAATTTTAATGGTATCGATGAAAAGTGTTGAACATAACCACAATTGACACCATTTGAAGGAAGAAAACGAAAAACTAAAACGTATCAAATGCACGAATATAACAAAACTAACAGGCTGAATGTTTGAAAAATAAACATAAAGTACCTGCAAAAAGACGCCAACACCGAACAACGGAACACAACAGTGGAATCTACCGAAACTTACACTAGTATGGAGTAAAAATTTACTCCTGATGCTGGAGTAAAGATTTCTACTCTAAAGATGAGAGTAGAAGTAAAGAGTATACTCCGCATGGAGTAAAAAATTACTCTACACGTCCGGGTGAAATGTTTTAATCCTTGCTTGGGAGTAAAATATGTTACTCCAACTCAAAAGAATAAAATAATAACTCCATTAGAGTGTTTATTCACTCCATTTAGAATTAATTGCCGATTCACTCCAAGTATAGTGTGAAAAATTTACTCCAAATATTTAGAGAGTATGTAAAATATAAAGATAAAGGATGTTTCATCAACTTTGAATAAACATTGGTTTCACAGTTGTTTGCAAAAAAGATTTAAACTCTAATGGGAAACAATTAATACATTTTTCTTAATGAATTGATAAGTTTCAATGTAATTTATTCAACAAAGAGTTTAGGTATAACATAGCCAGTATATCACTATACCAATATCACCCTTTAATGAAATTGCTTTATATTGACTGTATATCATCGTAATAATTCTCTATTTTTACTTTACAGACCAGAATGGAGAGAAGGAAAGTTATAGAAACTGCTAGAGAAAATGATTATGGGACGTGAGTATATAATGATTCATTTATTCGATATTGCTGCCATGGGGCCTGGTGAAATATATTTTCCGAGGAAGAAAGTTACATCAAGCAAAGAGGGGGCAGATCCATATTTTTTCATTATTTATTAGGGCTAAGGTAGCAACTTTTGAAGCATTCATTCATTTCGAGCTCTTCAAGCTGAATTATTTCAAATCTGAAGTTATTCTAAATTCTTGAAAAAATGATACTAGTATAATTTTGCAGTGCTTTACTTCATTTTATTCAAATTTCCCGGAATCTGTCATTATCTTCGTTATATTGGATTAACTATTCTCAGTTATGTAGTTTTAACATTAGATTAAGAATAAGAAACCTCCAAATCGTCAAATAATAATTATGAGGAATGTCAGAATTTTCGCGTTTTTGGGTGCTATGTTGGATCTGAGACTAAGGGCATGTGACAGTCTGTCACGTGACCAACTACTACATGTAAAATATTAGTCGGCTTTATAATTAGGGAACTGAATATCTTGTGCTAAACTTTTGGAAATTTTTTGTAAATAAATAAGAGGATGTCTGTCTGGCCCACTTGAGTCTTTATTTTGTTTAAATAATCCAATTTTATCGAATCTATGTTAGCGAGGGCTCTAAAGCCCTGTTCTCAGTTACATTCCAAATTTAGAAAATATTGAAATTGCACTATTCAAACCAAATAAAATTTCAAATGGGCCAGACAGTCGTGCTCTTATAAATTTCCAACCATTCCCCTAAATTTCAACAAGATATAAAAATTCTCCAAATTATAAAGCTGTCAAATATAAACCATGTGATTGGTCACGTGCACTGTCGTATACACAGGTCCGGGGGCTCTCGTGGTGGGGGATGTTCCCTTATTGAAACTTCCGGTTCATTCAGAAAATCGCCACTTCCAGTGGTGGCGTGATAGTAGAGTGCTGAAAGTGGCGATTCAATTTAGAATTTAAATCTCAAGAAATTAATTTGTTCAGGAGATAATTAGTATTTGGAATAATGTGGATGAATTATTGAAAACGACAAAACTGAAATAAAGCTGTAAATTATATTATTCCCATTATTATTATGAAACTAATTTCTAACCTTCGAACGAAAAAAGCTCACGCCGGGGACACACGATTCCCTTCCTTTTCATACGAAAATATTACTCGGCACTTTGAAAGTTGATCTTTTGCCTTCGAATCTGAACTTATTTGTCTCACAATTTGGCACAGAACAACTAGGCATTTTGCAGGTCTTTTTATTGTTGTGTGAATTTTGCTGACACTGCGTCTTTAGTTCACTTGGGTTAAACCGTGGGTTAGAGGACCGTGGTTTGTTCCGATTTATATATCCTGAAGCACTCGACATATGCGCCACTACACTCAGTGGCCCGTTTGCGAAACTTTTTGGCTTACATTAGGGAACATCCCCCACCACGAGAGCCCCCGGACTTGTGCATACGACCGTGGTCACGTGACAGACTGTCACATGCCCTTCAGAATAATATAATGTTGACACCAGATTAGGAATCCAATTTAGGATCTGAGTCGAAACATGTTGGTGATCTAAATGAACATCAAGAAACCTGAAAAGGCCTACACTTTCTCATTATTGAGTTATCCGAAAAAATCATCACATGGATAATCAATGTTATTACTCATCCAATTGTTATGATCAAATTATATATATTCCGTTCGTTATCTGTGGAATCGAACCGGAGGGCCTATGAGAAAGCCACCGAACACGTTCTCAGGTTGTGGATTGAGGGTCTCTGGACCATGGATTTCTGCTTAATACGCTAAGAAAAATAATAAGATAATAATAGCGCATGAATTAAGTCTGCTCATTTAATTAAAAACGGACTAAAGATGCAAAACCATACTATTTCTCTTCGGTGTTTTTTTTTATGAAACAAACAACAAAATATAGTAAAAAATCATACTCTTCTCATGGTTTTAAATTTATTACTCTTGCTGAGATCCCTTTAGAATTTATTCGGAGAATTTTAGTATTATAGGCTCTAGAATCACATAAAATAATAAAAATGTCTGGACATCGGCAAAAATGGCGAAATGTTGAGAGAAGGCAGAAATAAGGACGATATTCAAGGGTAGAGAAGAAGATGAGACGGGCAATCACAGGGGACTATCTCTTCTGGACACTGTTTATACAATCTTAGCATCAATTATGGATGAAAGAATACAGAGATGGATAGGGAAAAAGGGTCTGTACAAGCAGAGCCAGGCAGGGTTTAGGGAAAGAAGATCCACTAGAGAATATGTTTATGCTTTAAACTGACCTATATCAATAAATAACTAAAAAAGGAAGTTGAGAAACTCTATGCGGCATTCATTGACATTATATACGGGGTTAATGCCAAGGAAGAGGTCACAGGTTGTTTTGAAACAAGTAGGTGAGTCAGACAAGAATGGCTCCTGAGTCTCACACTTTTTAACATTTCCATAGACGACATGGTCATAGGTTAGAAAGACGATTCTTGCTCTATAATTTTCTGACGATCCCGCGATTTGGGCAGATTTTTCGAAGGGGCTGGGACAAATGTTGAAATCTTTAGAATCGTATGTAGTTCAGAACAAATTGGAAGTCAACCTCGAAGTCAAAATCAGAAAACCTAATGTTACGATCTTCAAAAATATAGGCTAAGTGCATATTGTTAAAATGGTAGAGAAAATACAAAACGTAGCGAATTCGGCATGGAGAGTCTTAATAAGAACAAGAATAGAAAATTTGAACAGAAGACTACATAATGGACCTTCTAGTTAAATCAGGAGGACTATAGGCAGTAGAAGTCTGGGGCTGGGAAAAATGGGAATCGCGACGTAGTTGGACAGGAAATCGAGGAAAGAAAACGAACTTTTAAGTACCTTACTAACGTCTTGAATATGGGATAGGAAAGACTTACAAAACTATGTCTCACAGAGGAAATAAGGAATCTAAAAAATAAAAATCCGTTAATCTGGGGTAAGAGTTGAAGTAACGTTTAATGAGGCAGGGGATGATGAAACAGTTGTGGAAATTGTTATGGAAAAGCGGAAGGGAGAAAGAAGTATCCGCGAAAGCTTAGAGCGGAATATACACTGAGAAAAATGGATTATACCCGATAATTAAAAATATGTTACAAATATTAATCTTCAGATATTACAGAATAGATAATACTGGATAACATCCAGGATTATAAATAGAAATGGGAGATCTTAATTTATAATCTAAGGATATTGAAACCTAGGGTCCCAGATATTAGAATCTATAATACACGGTATAAAATCTAATATCCGCAATATTACGAACTATGATCGTAGGTATTAAATCTACCGTCCCAAACAATTTAAATTCTCCGAGTGCGGATAATTTAGAAAACGTTATAAATCGGTTCAATTCTTGAAAGGACAGGAAATAAAAACAAAAAATCATTATAGAACTGTGAATTCTTTATTTATTTAAAACGTTGAACTCTTGCTTGACTGGTAATCGTATAAGAAAGAAATAAGTGAAAGGAGGTTAGGATGTTTGTCTCGTAACGGGGATACCAGAGTTATAGTGACAAAAAGTATTAGGAATATGAATACTTACCTCTTTCCAAAATATATGCTGCTTCCAGTCGTTGAAATTTGGGCGCCACTCTGTACTATTTATTCCATACGATATGCATCATTCGGAAACTCACAACACGGGGAGCAACGTCGAAGACGCAAAGAAAAAGACAAAATGGACGCTTTGGTATATTTTAAGGCAAGTGAATAGCACAGTGGTCATGTGACTTCAGAAATTGCGCGCGCATGCATTCATTTTTCATAATCTCTGGGAGTTACGAACTAATATCTGAAGATCTTACGATCTTAACATCTCGAGATTATGTTTGGTAATATCTTCACATATTAGGAAAAGAATATAGATTATACGCAATATGATACTTTTCGTTACGGGGTATTATCATCAACTTGTAATATCCACCTCGTATAATCCATTTTTCTCAGTATAGGGACGAAAATCGAACAAGAGATTTAGAGAAGCTGGGGAAGAATAGACAAATCCACATACTCTGAGGACTATGGTAAATGGAAATTTGTGATGGGTAGAGAGGACTTTTGGGAAATTAGGAATTAAGGGTATCCGGAAAAAACGGTAGGGTAGACTTTTGGTGTGGAAATGCGGGGAAATAGGGCAATAAAGGGTTCAAAGATGTGAAGAGATGGATAAAAAAGGTAGAAAGATGGCTTAAAGAAGGTAGGGTATAATCTAAGCCTCATTTAGAACTGACCGAATCCCTCTTATACGAAAACTAAAAAAAAAAAGAAAAGGATTTGAAAATCCGATTTTTCTGTGCATGGTAGTGTTTGTAGTACATCCTTAGATTTCATTTTTAAGTAATTCTTGTCTTCCTGTGCGCCAATTTTTCTCTCTTTTCTCCCTCTATCAACTTTTGAAATGTATTTTTGCACTGCTCATAATCAAGTTTTAGAACTGCCCTTTTGGTCAGAGCTGCCCGTTAGATTATACCCTGAAAGAAGGGAAATATATAGAATTTGAGCAGAAATTTCACCTTACAATGTCAGGGAAATCGATTTCCGGTCTCTCCAGATATGCTAGAGAATTTGAAAGATTGGCAAGGGAAAAGACGAATAAGTAGCTGCGAGGAGGATCATTGAGCAGAGTATAAAGTTCGAGTGAGATAAAATAATTTCAGTAATGTGTAACCATGACTTCTGTTATTATAACTCTATAAATTTTGTACCGACGTCAATTTCAAATTTTGTATGCATGTTATCATAAATTCCAAACTGTTAACCCGGGCCAAAATATGAGAAATGTCTACCATGGAAAATATTTGATGATTGAGCACATTATTATCGTTGAGGCAACAAGACTGTTAATTGATTGAATGGAAGTGGTTTTGGGATGCAATGAGTATGTAAAAACTTAGAAGAGGTGTACATGTGAGAAATATATTGAATATAAATTTTGACGTTTTTCAGAGTGCAATACAAAGAAGAGGAAGAGTTAACATGGCGGTTTTGGAAGAAACGAAGGTACATTGTTGGAATGTTAGCTTTCCTAGGATTCTTCGTTTCGTACATACTTCGCGTAAACCTAAGTATAGCCGTAGTTGCTATGACTGAAAACAAAACTATAATAGATGAAACTGGAAACATTGTTGGTTACGTAAGTTTACTTCTTTTCTATATGATTTTCAATATCCGGTACACCTTCAACTTTTTCGCTGATTTTCATTGCCATGGAAACGCAGGCTTCTTATCGTTTCTCCCTGAAATAATGTCGTAATAGGAATAGAATAAAAAACGTTACACGTTTCTTTTCTAAGTTTTGAAAATGCACGAAACTAACTTCTAAGGATAATTATGTCACTCGGTGGAATCTTCATGCTTTTTATAACGTATTGTAATTATGCTTATCTCCTTTCAGCGTAATACATTTCAAGATTCTGTTTTTTAAAGTAGAGAATATTACTTCTTCCCCGTTTTCAACAACAATGCATACATCTAGTCGAGTGTATGGTTGCATAACTGAGTTGTAAAAATTGCAATACATGATTGTACATGATATAAGCTTCAAGGATAAAATTCAGGAATCTTACAGTTTAAAGTACAAAAAATAAGCTTTTTAAAAATTTCTATACCAAATAGGAACATAGTAGTATAAAAATCAGCAAATGAGCGATTAGATACAATGGCGGTGTGCTTGCGATTTTGGAAGTCACTTGTTTTAAGTATGTATCGTACAGAACTTTATGAGAAACAGATAGAAAAACAAGTGGTTTCTGAAAATGCAAATACACCTTTATATGAACAGCTAGTTGCATTATAATGCAACTAGCTGTTCATATATTGTCAGTTCAGTTCCTGTTGCTACAACGTGCATGCGTAATAATCTATTTCGCTCAATGTTTCCAGACACAAGAATTTGACTGGGATAGAAAAGTGCAAGGCCTCGTCCTCAGTTCCTTCTTCTACGGATACATAAGTACACAATTATTAGGAGGTTGGTTGGCGGCACGAATTGGAGGCAAGCGTGTCTTTGGACTTGGAATTGCTGTTACAGCACTTTTTACGATCGTCACACCGCCGATAACGAGAATGAGTGTCTACTTATTAGTAGCTGTTCGAATAATCGAGGGAATTTTCGAGGCAAGATTTTATTTTTAATAATAAGCTAGAGCGAGGTTGAGGTGGTTGTCCTATAATTTGGTAATCTATTCTCCAAGATCAATGAATATTTTACCACAAAGCTGTGCCGAATTTAGAAGTTTATTGATAGATGTAGATTGCCTTTTTTACGTCAAATATCGGTAATAGAAATCCTAAAGATATACGAATTCCTCTGATTTTGCCCAATACTTCTCATGGAATAACATAACACTGGTGAAAACATGACCTACATCCTGTCTATATTTGACATACCAATTTCTATTTGTTCCCATTAGATGCAGTTTAATAGATATTTACAACTAAGTTTGGTAGTAAATCTTTTTTAACAATTCTTTTAGGAGTAACAATTGATTTTTATTGGGTCTTCTGTTTGGGTTTCATCTCATGAAACTAAAAACTTGAAGCACTTAAAATCACAGTCAATAAGATACATTGAATAAGATGTATCAACAAAGTGCAGGGAACGATTGTTAACAGCTTTCAAAGTTCAAATGGAACTTCATGTACCTTATGACATTACTTGTATCAATTTAATATACCACCTAAATGCGATGAGCATTCGCGTGTTTTATCACGTGCATATTCACAGTTCGGGTAGACCAAATACTGCTATACCTTTCAAATCTTGAAAAACTGAAATATTTTTCCAAATGAAAAATTTTATGTTTACTAGGGTGTTACTTATCCTTGCATACATGCTATATGGGCTAATTGGGCGCCTCCTCTTGAAAGATCCAAACTAGCTACTCTGGCATTTTCGGGCAGTTTTGTGGGAACTGTTTTTGCAATGCCAGTTTGCGGAATTATGGCAGAACGTCTCGGCTGGGCAAGCATTTTCTACGTTTTCGGAACAATTGGAATTATTTGGTTCTTCTTCTGGTGGACTATTGTAAAGGACAAACCTGAAGACGATCCCTACATTTCTCAAGGAGAACTCGCCTATATCAAACTTTCCCTCGGAAATGTTGAGCGCAGGGTGAGTAATCAAACTATTTCATGAAAAATAGGGATTTTTGTGTATATTCTGGATTTTGTAAAAGAAGAAATTCTAGAATGAAGAATTTCTGAATCCCAGGCGCGTAGCCAGGGGGGGTTTTGAGGGTTCACCCCCCCCCCCCCCGAAATGTCAGAAAATCTATACATATACATATACATATGTTTGATTTTTTCTGACACATTGAAC
>WSXT02123179.1:0-10896 GCA_011762715.2 Neuroterus valhalla | reverse complement strand
TGATTTCATTAAGTTATAATGGAGCAAATTATTGATTGAACACAATTGAATAATATTCTAAAGAAGTAAATTTTTTTATTTCAGCTTTATAATATGACACTTCTTCCGCCAACGGTGGAGCAACAGAAATGCATAGATGATGAACTTCCACCTGATACGGAAATGAGAAAACGAGATATAATTGCCATAAGAGAATGGCTGAGCAAACAGCCTCATTTGCCAAAACACATGGGTCAATGATTATTAATATTCTCATTAGATTATTATAGATATTCCTCCAGTGAATTGATTTCGAATATTTTTTTTTATTTTTCTACTATTCAAAATTGTAAGACTGCTTGCATTTTATTAATTTACATATTATTTTATAATATTTTATATTCTAACTATGATTTTATAAGTAAACGGACGTGAATTTCTAAATATGATTATAGATGACAAAAGACTACTGAATTTCCTATTCGGATGTAAAAACAGTATAGAAAGATGCAAATTAATACTCGAAAGATATTACAGTGCTCGTACAGCTTTGCCAGAATTTTTTGCTGCCAGGGATCCAATGGCACGAGATATTCAAGAATCATGCGATGCTGTGTAAATATTTCATTATTTGTTATCGATTTTATTGTTAAAAAATCATTCTGTGTTTATTTTTCATTTATTCAAAACGAGGGCAGTTATTGAAAATATATTTTAGGCAATATTTTATACTGCCATCATTAACGAGAGAAGGTCATCGAGTGACAATATTACGACTGAAAGATAAGGCCTTGGAGAGATTTTCTCTCCAGGCCATAGCCAGGAGAATTTTAATGGTGATGGATATTCGTTTATCGGAAGAAGCTTCTCTATCAAACATTATGGTCCTTGATATGGAGGTAAATATTTGAAAAAAAAATTTATATTATTTATTGCTCATAACTTAACTCAATGTAATATTTTAAATATTTCTTATTATTAAATTTATTATCATCTATTGGCTTCTTCATTTTTCAAACGTTTACACAAGGATAATTTATAATAGATTTTTAATTTTTTCATTGCTGCATTTTCTCAGATAGAAAATTGATTAAAATAAATTTTTCATTCAGGGCTTTACAGCTGGGCATTTTGCGAAATGTAGTCCAACACAGTCAATCGTTCGAAGAGCTATGCTTGCTGTACAAGACAGTATGCCTTTCCGTTTACACAGAGTTCACTATCTGAATGCTCCATCTTTTATTGGAAATGTGCTCAACATATTCTATCCATTGCTTAAGGAAAAACTTATTCAGAAGGTGAGCAAAAAAAAGTTATTTAAAACGAAAACCAAAATCAAAGATTTTGGTTGGAATACGTAATTTTCATTGGGATTTTGAATTTTAAGGGCGCGTTACACTTATACTTTTTTCATCATATCCAATTTTTTTAGGGGGAGCTACCTCTGCCCAAACGATTCGAGGTATCGAACTGAAAGTTGTGGAAATCAAATAGAAGGCACAAAGGTCATTTCCCGATATTTCACGGTCAAGCTTTCGAATTTTCCTGTCAACAAGAAGTAACATATTTATATCTGTTGCAAAACGCTGAAATCTATTTTTGTTCAAATCCAAAAATCCTTCAACACGACAGATCAAACATTGCAAAATGAATCAGTTCTAAAAAGAATACTCTAATTTTCAACAAAACAATATCATTTTTCTATAAAAATTGGAACAGTGAAACTGAAGATAGGAAAAATTAATCTGCGATAACAATGAAAAATGGATTTCTAACAAAACAGTTCACTTTTCAACCAATGTGATAAATTTTAAAATTTGATAATTTTCAATGTGATGAATTTTCAACCCGAACAGTTGAATTTCAAAACAAGAAGATGAATTTTTAACTAAAAAGATAAACATTTAACTGGAGCACTTGAATTTCCAACCATGAAGGTGAATATTCAAACAAGAAGATTATTTTCCAATTAGGAAAAATCATTTTCTAAGGAAAAAAATGATGTTCTAACATAATATTTGCATTTCAAAGTAAAAAAATGCTTATTTTCAACCAAAAATGGAACAGTAACATTTTTAATTTTAAAAGAGTTGAGGTTTCAAACAGATAAATTAACTTTTACTGAAAAGATGAATCGTTAACGAAAATTTTATTACCTTATTATCTTATTATTATCTTCCGCAGAAAAAGATAATTTTCTACCAAAAAATTGATTTTTCATCAAAATATATGAAATTTCAAAGAAGTAATTGAATGTTCAATTCAAAAAGGCAAATTTCAACAGAAATGTCGAGCTTTGAACTAGAAAAGATCCATTTTCCATCAAAATGAAACAGTGAAATTTTCGGTAATTGATTTTTAACCAAAACTGAGAAATTTTCAGGTATACTGATGAATCTTTAGAAGAATAGATGGTTTTCAATCAAAAAGGTGAATTTTTAACCATAAAGATAATTTTGATACAAAAAAAGGCAAATTTTACACGAAGAACATAAATTTTCAAAGAAATAGTTTCATTTTCAGAATCAAAAATCAATATTCAACTAAATACTTGACTTTTCAACAACAAAAAATTGAGTTGATTTTTAACAAAGTAGTTACAATTTCAATCAGAGGTGTATTTTGAACCGAAATAATGCAACTTCAACAAAAAAATTTGATATTCAACAAACAAGTGTAAGTTTCAAACAAATAGTGGATTTTTTTACTCAAAAAGGATGAATTTGCAATGAACAATGTAAACAAGCTTTCTGTCATGATTCAGAAATATTTTTTCTCCGGAATATTACTTCTACTCTTAAGAGTGCTTGAAGTACTTTCTGTAATTGAAATTAAGTAGATGGGACTTCAAAATTGTGACGAATTTTGAATTGGAGGAACGATTTCTCAAAGTTCTTCTCTTCTAAATCCGAATTTTAATTGGTTTGAAAAGTTCCCGTTCCATGTAAAAAATTCCCTGTTCCAACTGAAATCCTACTTTTTCACTGAAACTCCCTATCCTAAAAAAACCGTAATTAATTTCTGAAATTCCCTACCATCAATTCAATGATCAAATTTGAGTCAGCTAAAGAAATCTCACAGAGCAACAAATTTGCAAAATGTTCTCAAAGTAAATTACCGGTTGTTAATTAAACTCCCGGTCATTTCCCGGTTTTTTCCCGGTTTTTTCCGGTCATTTCTCGGTCTCTCTCGGTTTCTCGATCAAGTCGCCACCCCGAGAAGACACAATATTTGCTAAAATTGAAAAAAAGTATAGGTTTGGATAACTTCTGGTTTCTATTACTCGAAATAATATTAAAAAATTGCAATTATAAGAATAGGAAATTTTTCAACATTCATTTAAGAATTCTGACGCACAAATTTAGGAGTACATAATCGTTCTTAAGAGCCTTTTATTTAATTTCTCATTTTTTTCAACTCTATATCTCATTCCTTGTGGGCGGAGTTAGTTTCCTCAGAAAAATCGACAAGGTAAGACTTAGATGAATTAGATCTCAATACTAATTAAAATTTTCAAACATGAATTTAGCAATTCCAGGAGATCTTAAATTTATAACTTTCAATTATTCTATTTCTATTTGATGTGAAAAAATATATAAAAGAAACTGAAGACATGACTATATCATTTGAAAATTATTCCACATTTGACTCTGATTAAATCAGTAATGAATTCTTTCCAGTTTCGAATTCACACTAGAGGCGGTGATGATCTATATCCTTACATAGATAAGGAAATTCTACCAAATGAATGGGGAGGAAAAGCTGGAACTTTTGAAGAATTAAACGGTATTTCTTCATAACATTATTTTTTATAATAACATTTTTTTTATATTTATAGTAATAAACATATGATGATTGATTGTAATAACTATTTTCATCAATTACTATATATGTTTCGATGAGTGCCAATTATTTACAAATAAAATCTTTTATTCCAGATGCATGGCGTGAGAAAATTGAAAAACATAGAGACTGGTTCCTTCGTGAAGAGAAAATCAGCAGAACAGACGAAAACTTCCGGATGTCAAACAACAAATCGGCACTTGCAAAAGAACTTGACGGAATTCAAGGCTCATTTAGGAAATTAAATATCGACTGAAATAATAACAATATAAATATCTTCTTATAATAAACATTTTTATTAGCTTTGTTCATATCACTCTGATATAAATATATATCACCCATCATTACTGAAATATCTTCGTACATGCACAGTCGATATTATGTTTTGGTTTAGACCTTTCGTAAAATGGTGTCTTCTATTGTATAAAGATTGTCAAGATTCAAATTATCCAACACTTATGTTAATATCTTTCATAGAATGCATTTACATTTTTGCTATAAAGTGTCCTCAATTTTGGTACATATAGTTATACTATTTTATTATCAATAACTCTAATCCTATTTTCCTTCACAAAGAAATCGAAAATAGAAAACATTCCAAGTCAACAATTTGAGAGCATTATTTTGAATGTTTGGAGTGCTCGGAGCGACGCGCCTGCGAAACTTTGGAAGCTTTTTATTGCAAAATATCGGCAAAAGAGAATTCTGCAACATCAGAATATGATAACTGGTTCTGTTTTTGAATTTAACCTAATAATTAGTCATTACTTATTGTCATTTAGTAATGACTAATTTAATTGAATACGTTTCACAAAATGAAAATATATTCCGAATTGATTTTTAATATACATATTTATCATTTACACTATCACCTTTTCCGTAGGATTTTTCATTCTACAATAGACTTTCTGAAAAAAAGAAATAATAATAATAAGGGCAACAAGAAACTTGCTAAATGTGCACTGAAAGCGTTATGTTGGTTCTTCTCTGAAGCTTACACTTATGTACATTTTTTACACTTTTTATATCGTCAAAAGTTCCTCGCTGAATATAAAAATGCTCCGTGTTTGCCACTTTGAAACTACGAATACACATTAGGGTGGTGCAAAAAATTTTTTTTCGAGTTTTTATGCAAAACCCCCGAAAATTTGTTCGAATCCACAAAAAAATAAAGGCATTTAAAAAAAATAATAATATTTAGAGGTGGCGCCAGCCCAATGCAGTTTAACACGTATTTCCCATAAGAAAAAAAGAGGTTTTTGTACATTTTATTCAAAATTCTCAATATTAGGTGAATCGAGTTCAAAATTCACCATTTGTCTTCACAATTAGTGACAAAATACAAATAAAATATGTCTTTCGAAAAATATCACCCCCATAAGTCTTTTTTATAGGGTCCGAAAAAACCCCCATAAGTGCAAATGGGATTTTTGTGTTTATGGCGCTACTTCTGATTTTTTTGCTGTTTTGTGACGCAGATTGTTTCAAATACATGGAATACTACTTTATACTGATAATTAGATGTTTAATAAAATTTTTTGAACAATCTATTATTCTTTCTAGCAACTTTCTCTTAGAAAAGGGTTGGAAAGTTAAGGTTTTATCTGAATTTTTCAACTTATTTCCAGTTAAAGCGAGGTAATGATCAATTAGAGTTCACAAAAATAATTGTTTAAACAATTTATTATTATTTATAACATTATTGTCTCAGAATAATGATACAAAGTTGCGGTCTCTTCTGAAATTTTCAACTTTTTGTCTACTTTTCTCTTGAAGTAAGTAATTATTTGATTTTATTTAGCAAAAATATTTGTTAAACCAAATTTTAAATGTTTATAGCTATCTTCTTCTATACTAATACTACATAGTTGCGGTTTTGCCTGGAATTTTAAACTTTTTATGACTTTCCAATCAGATTAATGTAATAATCAATTCATGTCAAAAAGAATTGTTTAAGAAATTTATTGTCATTGCTGATAATATTTTCTTTGCCTAATGATAGAATCTTGCGTTTTTTTTCTAAAATTCTTAACTTTTCGCCCATTAAAGTGAGTTAATATTCAATTTAATTTAACAAAAGTAATTGTTTAAACAAATTATTAATGTTTATTAATCTCTTAGAATTGTGCTAAAAAGTTGCGGTTTTTCCTAAACTCTCAAGCTTTTTGTCCACTTTTCACTTAGTGAGGTAATAATTATTGCGAGTTAACAAACATGCTTATTTAAACAATTTTTTATTGTTTATAACCATTTTCTTTCAGATAAGTGCTTGAAATGTGTGGTTTTTTTCTGATATGTTTAACTTTGCTCTGCATGGAATTTGAATGAAACTCAATTAGATCGAATTAGATTGGATTAGATTGTTTTTTATTTAAAATAAAATTTTTTTTTTCAAATACCAATCCTTATATTCTTGAATAAAAATTCATATTTTTAGGTTGAAAGTTGAACTACTTTTTAAAAAAATTCAATTTTTGCGTTGAAGATCCATAATTTTAGTAGAAAATTCGTAATTCAAATTTCACTGAATGGAATCAGTTTTTTTGTTTTAATTAATTTTTCTTGAACATTGGAAAAAGAACGGAAATAATTTACTTAAAACAATACAATAATATTTAAAATATGATTCTCTCTAATGTTTATTTATTATTTGTTCACAACTAAAAAGGTAAAGGAAAGTTACACATTTCGGGAAAAAACGAAACTTTTTAGCACTAATCTAAGAGAAGATAGCCATAAACCAGGATTTGTTTAAATGATTATGTTTTTTAAAATTAATGAAATATTGACTCACTTTAATTGAAAAGTGGGAAAAGAGTTGAAAATTTCAGAAAAAACCGCAAGTTTCTATCATTAAGCAAAGAAAATATCATCAGCAATGATAATAAATTGTTCAAACCGTTATTTTTAACATGAATTAATTATTACTTTCATCTAATTGAAAAGTGCTAAAAAGTTGGAAATTTTAGGAAAAAACCTCAACTCTGTAGTATTGATCTAGAAGAAGAAAGCTATAAACATTTACAATTTGTACCCGAGTACTTGCAAGTACTCGGGTACTTTCAATGAAAAGTGGCCAAAAAGTTGAGAATTTCAGAAAAACCGCAACTTTGTAGCATCATTGTAAGAGAATATTGTTATAATTAATCAAAAATTGTTTGAACAATTACTTTTTTTAACTTTAATTGATTATCACCTCGCATTATCTGCAACGTTGAAAATAAGTTTTAAAATCCAGAAAAACCTTGACTTTCTAGCCTTTTAATAAGAGAAAGTTGCTAAAAGAATAATAAATTGTTTGAACAATGTAAATAAACATCTAATTATCAGTATAAAGTAGAGTTTCATGTATTTGAAATAATCTGCGTTAAAAACCCGCAAAAAAATCATAATTAGCGCCAATAACTCGAAAAACCCATTTTTCCAATTATGGGGTTTTGGAGACCCTATAAAACAGACTTGTGGGGGTGATATTTAAAAAGTAATATTTTATTCGCATTATGTGACTAATTGTGA
The DNA here is from genome assembly GCA_011762715.2 of Neuroterus valhalla. Classification (NCBI taxonomy): domain Eukaryota; kingdom Metazoa; phylum Arthropoda; class Insecta; order Hymenoptera; family Cynipidae; genus Neuroterus; species Neuroterus valhalla. Next base: position 3,558 of record WSXT02123179.1, on the reverse strand, counting down.
AGAGAAATGGTGAATTTCAAATTCGATTCACCTAATATTGAGAATTCTAAATAAAATGGACAAGAACGACTTTTTTTATTATGGAAAATACGTGCTCAACTTCATGGGGCCTGTGCCACCTCTATACATTTTTTTCACTAATAAAAATGCATATTTTTTTCATGGATTCGAAGAAACTTCCGGGCGTTTTGCACAAAAATTCGAAAAAAAAAATTTCTAATGCATTTTTGAGCCAACCTAATACGCATGTTCCTTTTCATTAATAAGACATAGCACATTTATAGATATGTACCCAATTTTCATGTAATTATATAAAATTCGAACAAATATTGAAATCTCTTCATATGAATCAAAAATAATTAGATTATATTATACTAAATTCATAATTTTTTTCAGAATCAGATTGTATATTCAAATGATATGTGAAATAGTAAACACTTAAAAAAGAATCCATCAACCTGTCAAATTTTCTATTCGCTACTTCCTCTCCATTTCATCCATCCTGGAAGAAAACCAAATATCTGCCGTGATTGAGAAAAGCTTTTTGTCAGTAATCAAGCCATCTGAATGTTAGCATCACAAATAAAAGTGGAAATGCTTTCACTATCGCAGTATTGAGCTAAATAAGCCGATGCTTCGGCGAAGGGAAAATGTAGTGCACAGCTAGTTGCGCTGTACGCGATAGGGTGGATTGATTTTTCGCTGACTGACGTCACAAGAAACCCAGCATGCGCAAACTAAGTTAAGGTTGTTAAAGACCTCCCATGTTTCGCTAATTCTAAGTTCATTGAGGAAATTTGCCTTCTTTAAGAGAAAATGCTATTTACTTACTTAAAGACGACCTGCCTGAGCAACAAATTCAATTCCCTGCATTTACACCATCATTTTCACTTGTGTCACTCCACTACAAGAATGGGAGAGTATGACAGAGAGTACTATACTGTTCTGTAAATTTTACTATATAGTATAAGATTCTTCATAATGGCAGAAAAATCAAATTATTATTATAATATAAATGTGACATAAATTATCGAAAACTTGGTGAAATTTGAGGATTGCTTCATTCGTTATCATATTCTGATATATAAATTTAATTATACCACTGTTATGATATGGATATAGAATCTTGAGGAGATCATAAATTTTCTATATAAATTTTATAAATAATCCTTATACATATCATTTACATAAAAAATCAAAACAATTTTATGAGACCACTGCACTACTGGTTTAGCCATTGGATTACACTTTATCACGTGATGTTTAATCATCCTAATGGTTTGAACCATGCCGTGATTCCACTTTCAATTAATTATTGAAATTTATACAGTATTACTAAAAAACACATAAGAATTTGAATATTTTATTGATAAAAATTTTCTGTTCTGTTCTATTCATTCAATAAAACATAAACTCTAACCTTTCTCAGATTCTAGTAGTAAACGCTTCAAAAAAGGAATTATTTAAATGTATAAGTTCAAAATTCGAATTATTTATTTATCTAAATTAACGTTCTAATTTATTGCATACATTATACCTGAACATGATAAATTTCAGCGATAATATCTATACATATAAATATCTTATTTTAAATTATATATTGTTCAAAATAAACATCTAAAAAGTTCCCTGTTTAATTTAGCACTATACGCATCATAGTTTGATTGAACAAAGTCTAAGTTATCATCTTTCCAAAAGTTATTTGATTCAAATTTCTAACTCTCAATGAAGAAATATTAAATTATGTTGGATTAAAATTTTTTGTATTCTCTTTAATTTATTTTCAAGCGTTCCAATGCTTGATGATTTCCAATTTAGTTTTCCCAATTTTTTGCACTTCGACACACGAAATTTTTTTCCGAATGCTTTCAATATTTAAATATATATAACTTACAATAACTCCAATTTTAAAAAATTAAACGGACTCTTTCCAATTAAAAAATTTTAACCTGTTTATTATGTAGCGCTTTGAAACATTGTGGAATCTTTGCATCTATTAAAAATAATTTATAGTCACATGCATCGGTCATGAAATTATTTCTTCTCTATGTTATCCATATTGATCAATTTCTCTTCTCTATTTTCTAAAAATGTAACAATTTTATTTGTACCATTACCAATTCTCACAAGATATTATTACATCGTTTTACGATGACTATAAACCTTATTATTACTTTTATAGGGAATGGGTGAAACTAATTTGCGGCATGATCGAGTAAATCGAGACTTCGATCAATAAAGGCAAAAGTTCTAGGAAAGAAGTAAAGTAGAAGAGAAGGTTTTTGTTCCTTAAGCCCCAGAGGTGCAATTTTCTTCTCAGTTCTCATATCGTTCCCAAGATTGCCAATTTTTTTCAACAATGTGTGGCTGGCCATTGTGGCTCCAGATGAAAGAAGCTCGGCGAGTCAAGATTCTTTTCTTTTCTGACAGTTTCTTTGAGGGACAGCAGACATGATCATAACCAAATCCTCGTCTCATTTCTGCCTGATCTTTATAATATTATCTCTGATAAGAAAACATTATTCCCTGTGTAAATCCATTATCCCATTTTCTTTATCTCAGTTTGGCGGCATACATGTTGGAAATATCATATGTCAAACAATCATCGTTATTTTCTTTCATTATAGCAGAATTTTTGTTATTGGAACCTTATGTCTCCTATGGCTTTTTATATGGAGCCTCTGAAATATAAAATTGCATGCAGATTGAAGAATGAAGAAGTCTTACTCATAATGAATATTGAATAAAATAAGAATTCAATTGAAAGCCTCCCCATTAGGGTGGTCCAAAAAATTTTATTCTCAATATTAGGTGAATCGAGTTCGAAATTCACAATTTCTCCTCACAATTAGTCACAGGATGCGAGTAAAATATTACTTTTGAAATATTACCCCCATAAGTCTTTTCATAGGGTCCCTAAAAACCCCCATAAGTGAAAAAATGGGTTTTTCGAGTTTTTGGCGCTTAATTTTGATTTTTTGCGGTTTTTTAACGCAGATTGTTTCAAATACATGAAATGCTACTTTATGCTGATAATGAGATGTTTTTTCAAATTTTTTAAACAATTTATTATTGTTTTTAGCAACTTTCTCTTAGAAAAAGGTTAGAAAGTCAAGATTCTTTTTGAATTTTTTAACTTGTTTTCAACGGTTCAGTTAAAGCAAGGTAAAAAACAATTGAAATCAACAAAAATAATTGTTTTAACAATTTGTTATTATTTATAACAATATTCTCTTAGAATAATGCTACAAAGTTGCGGTTTTTTCTTAAATTTTCTTCTTTTTGTCCACTTTGTACCTAAAGTAAGTACATATTCAATTTATTCAGCGAAAATAATTGTATAAACAATTTATTACCATTGCTAATAATATTTTCTTTGCTCAATGAGAGAATCTTGCGATTTTTTCTAAAATTTTTAACTTCTTACTCACTTCTCCTTAGAGTGCGTTAATATTTCATTCATTTTAACAAAAATAATTGTTTAAAAAAATCTGCCCGCTTCGCGGGCACATTCTCATCGCGCGCTTCGCGCGCAGCTCGCTTCGCTCGCAAGTATCA
>WSXT02123168.1:0-10896 GCA_011762715.2 Neuroterus valhalla | reverse complement strand
TTTATATTTATATGTATATACATATATGCATTTCAATCCTCAAAAATTCCATGCACATTGAAAAAAAATTCAGAACCACAAATGAAAAAAACAATTGTAATCAATTCTGCTAAACTTCCGTATTCAGGGTGGCGATTCGGCGGACGATTTAAAATTCCCGGTCTTTCATGGTCAATTTTTTCAATTTTCCCAGTCAACTAGAAGTAACATTTATATTTTTCGCAAAACGCAAAAATTTATTTTTATTCTTTATTTATTATTTATTTTTTATTTCATCAATCATCTAAAAGAGTTGAGTTTTTAACAGACGAATTAACTGAAACCATGGCATTTTTAATAGCAATAAGTTAAATTGTCAGTTGAAAAAATTACCTATTGCAAAAAAAAAAACTAACTTTCAACAAACGAAAAAAACTAACTGTCGAACAAATCACTACATTTTTACCAAAAGAGATGAAGAATGAAATGAAATGGTAAATATATAACTGAAGTAGTCAAATTTTAAACCGGAAAGACTAATTTTTAACTGAAATGATGATCATTTAACTAGAATAGTTCAATTTTTGACAAAAAATAGAATTTTTCAACAAAACGGTTGAAATGTAAGCTATAAAAATAAAAATTTTCAAACAAAAATGGAAAAGTGACATTTTTGCCTCGAAAAATTAATTATAAACCAAACAGAAGAGTTTTTATCTAGATTAATGTTCGACCAAAATGAAAAATGTTTAACTGTATAAGTTGAACTGTTAACCGTAAAGAAGAATTTCTGAGGAACAATATTAACTTCCGAAGGAAAATATAATCCACTACAAAAAACCCGACTGTTCAATCAAATATGTGAAGTTTCAACGAAATACTTAAATTTTCGATTTAAAAAGACAAATTCTCACCAAATTGTCGAATTTTGAACTGGAAAAGATCAATTTCCCACAAAAAATGAAACAGGGTAATTTTCAGTTGAAGAAAATGATTTTGAACCAAACTGATGAATTTCCAGGTATAATGATTAATCTTCAAATGGATAGATGTATTTTAAGCAAAAAGATGAATTTTCGACCATGAAGAATAATTTTCTACAAAAAAAAGCAAATTTCCCATGAAATACATAAATTCTCAAAGAAATACTTTAATTTCCAGATCCAGAAATCAATGTTCAACTAAATTCTTGAATTTTCACCAAAAAAATATGAATTGATTTTTAACAAAGTAGTTAGAATTTGAACCAGTGGTGAATTTTGAATCGAAAGAATGTAACTTAAACATAAAAATTCAGCTCTCGACAAACAAGTTTAAATTTTTAAAAAGTAGTTGATTTTTCAATTAGAAAAGGATGAATTTGCAATGAACAGCTTACACAAGTTTTCTATCATAATTCAGAAATATTTCTTCTTCGGAATACTACTTCTACTCTAAAGACTGCTTTAAGTACTTTCTTTATTTAAAATTGAGAAGAGGAAGAATTGTGACGAATTTTGAATTGGAGGAACATTTTTTTTTTAATCCTCTTTTCTAAATCCAAATTGTAATTAGTTTAAATAGTTCCCGTTCTGTATGTTTGGGCTATCATCACTTTGATTATCAAATTTGAGTCAGCTGAAAAGATCTCACAGAGCAACAAATTTGCAAAATGTTTTTTTACAATGAAAAAAAACATAAATTCTTCCTCTCATGAAGTATGGATGTATTTAAATATTTTGAGAATCAGAGTGAATGAAAGTTACATTCTTTAAATCAAATGATACTATTGGCAAAGAAAACATCCACCGCGGGCAAAGAGGCGCTGCTGTATCAAAACGAATATGTCTGCCTATGGGATTCGACATGCATATAATTAGCATTAGTCTTAACACGTTTATTCAAGTAAAGTTATAATTTAAATGTGATAAAAGTTTTGCTAATTTCTCTAAAAACATCGTGTGAGTATGCTGTTGCGTGATAATAATAATAATAACAACAGTGAGATCAATCAACAAGTGTCTGTCACTGTCATGGACTGCACTTGCAAAGCTGGCACGAGCCATAGATTTTATTTGATGATCATGATAATAATTCTATTCACTAATCACGCAATAACTGTATAAAAAATAAACCAGAAAATACCTAATCATCAACGCTGAAATGCAGAAAGCAAACTAGTATTTGTTGAACAGTATCTTGAATCTTGAGTCGTTTTATTCATTCGGAACGTTTATCAACAACAATGCTTTTTCCAACAAGATTTTTCACTGTAACAGTACCACTGCCGAATTTTGGTACTTTATGGAAACTCAAATTAGTGTTGATATTTTTTTTGGAGTCACAATTGACAACACAGTACACATTGCCTTTGCGAGTATCGTTTCGCTTTCTATGGTTCCAGGAGAATTCCATTTTTAAGATTTTATATTACCTCAATAAACTTCCTATGTACTTCTCGCTGATTAATCTGACACAAAATTATTAATTATCGCGTTATTTGAGTGCAACACGCATGTAAACAATGCTACGTGTATACCATAAGCAGCCATGTTGGTTAGTTCTCTAGGTGGCCATCAGGTCTCGCATTGCAACTTTAAATTCCCAATACTAAAACGCCACAATTTTATTACATCTGTCACATGATTTTTCCTTAAAACTTGAAATTTGTCTATTGTCCATAACAATACAGTCTTAGCTTGCCTTAATTTACAATCGGAGGGTATGAAAGAAAAGTATTTGATGTCATAATTTCAATTTTTATTATCTAATTAGCATAGAGATTTTGAACAGTTCTGCTCGTTTCGATTGTAAACGTCAGGAAACTTGCTCCTCCCTAGCCATCAGTTTGTTTTTAGTTAAAAAATGTATTTATACTCTACCTAAACTTAAAGGTAAAAATAATTAATTACCATTAATTATCATCATAATTATTAAGACCAATTATGAGTCTGATTACTCTCGATACGTGTGTTGCGTTTTTCTTGATTGGTTACTTGCTACAAAGGTATCTGTTTTTTTTCTTTAGTGTAATTTGATGTATAATATATATCTTTATCATAATAGAGAATATTTATCTATAGTTTTATGTTCCTATTCACTTTTATAATTGAGTTGGTTGTTGCATTCTTTCCTTTCTTTTTGCGTGAGCACGTTAATGACCACAGATCTCTGCTCACTAATTCGTAGATGGCTCGTGACTCATTGGCAAGGAACACTTCAGCATTGCTTCTGATTATTTCGGTTATTGCGCCTACAAAGAAGTCGATACTGTTTCTTACTTTTTTTCGTTGTAGTGTTACAAAAAAAACGAATGAAAGTAGTACCACAATCTGCCTAACTTATCTACTTAAGTGACTCAAACGAGTCCTCGAGATGCGAGAGCACAAGCTTCTTTTATTTTCTTTTTCTTTTTTTTTTCTAATAATCTTTGGTTTTCCGATCGCAATGCTGACGTGGCTCCATTATTCGAGCTTTTTTCAATATGCAAAGCACTACTGAGATATAAAAAAAATCACCACCCTTCGAGTCAGAGTCCTAGGTTCGGATCGCCTACATTTCTCTACAATTTTGTTTGCTAAACGATTAGAGCTATTAAAAATAAAAACAAATTACAGTTCGTCTACTTAAAGCCAAAACCTGCATTGCATTACATTTGCGAGTACATAACACCGAGTCGGTCGCACAAGAGGAAGGCTGATTAAAAAAATGTCCCTCTCACACCACCAAGAAAATTGGCCCTAACTTTGGAGAATATCGACCACGAGTTTGGTGTGCAAAGCTCTAGCCAACTTCATCCAGCTTCGCAATTAAAATCTGAGAACACAATGAACAAATATTTACAAATGCTGACAAAAGAAAATCAATAATAAACGATCTTCCACTACTGTCATTCGAATTTTTCAATTACAGTTCGCGTAGACTCAGAACGAAAGTCTATATAGTCGGCACAATCCACTCGCACCCACAAGAAACACTTTTGCACACACTTGGTTTCGACCGGGAGAAACAACTAATTGGCGAAATAATTTGAATTTCGGGTTTCAACACGTTTACACGAAATCCCGAATAAAATATAACCGAAAGGAGAATCCCAATTCCTCCTTTACACACAACAAGCAGATTCCACTAACAAATCTTTCAAAAGTCGCTCCTCTCAACGCAATCATCGAGTTCTATATACACGCTTCATCGTAATGATGGAAAGCCTTCAATCGCAACACTTTCTCGAAACGCTTCTTCATATTTAGCTAAAATTCACATCAATAATTTCCCCTTGTGACCAACTTTAATACGACTCAATACTTCCCTAGATTACGTGAAGAAGCTCTCCGAAAAAACGGTCACGATTCACTTACATTCAATTGTAATACATTCACCAAGTTAGTGTACTTCAGGAGGTTAAAGCTGACTCGCTCAGTGAATAGACTACAAACATTTTGTGACACTGATTACTATAATAGGATATACGTAACAAATTTGTGAGAAATCGAGAAAAGGAAAGTTGCTTTTCAGAGCACAGCATCGGGATGTGTACTGGATGAAAACGCAAGCAATTTTCAAAATATTTCAGCCATCTTTCGAATTTTTCATCTACCAAATCGTGAGAGTTACGTTCGAAGGAAGACTAAGACTTTTACCACTTTGAAAGGTAGATTGAGACTTTTGAAAATATAACGTAACACAAAATCAGTCATCGACGATACTAAACAAGACTAAATGAAAATTAGCATTGAGAGTTAAAGAAGGGTTCAGAATAAAACAGAGATTTGGGAGTAAAAAGAAAACATTGAGGATTAAAGAGTTTATCCTATAAAAATACTGATCGCTCAGTGCCTACGAGTCTAGATTGAATGCAATTTTGGACGTTATTCCTATTTATTTGAGACGTGGTACAAAACAATAACAACGCTTAACGAAAATGTAGCGCTCATCATTACAATAAAAGAACCATTGCGTCTAATACTGCGATAGCGACAATTTTTCTACTTTGGAGACTCTTTCCAACGGTTCCAAGATATAAAAACAAGCCACCTGAAACCGGCTAAAAACTGGCGTAATTGGTAAAAATGCAGATTAAATTTATTTTTAAAGAGAGCATCGATTTTCATATAAAAAGAACTACACCTCACGTTCTGATCCAATACGCATGCCCGAAAAATCTCTAGTTAAGACAGCCTTACGTGCCAGTGCTACCAACATCCAGTTTTTAGACTACTGCGCACGCGTCGTGTTCCACCACGCATGTGCAGTAGTTTAAGAACTAGATTTTGGGATTACAGTACTGGTATGTGCTTCAAGGTCCGTTGATCGCTCTGACGGGGTTCAAAAGTATAAAATTACAAAGATACCAAATATATTTTCGAACCCAGGTCGCGAATTCGGGCCTGTTTGTATATCTATGTACATACAAAGTATGCACGAATATACAAGGTTACACGGAAATACTTAGTGCTCGTGATCAACGGGCCTTGTTTTGTAGAATAGCGAATGACAGTGAGTCGGGTAAATTGTTATGCACAGATTATTACAGGCAGACATACATTTTAACACGAATGATTAAGATTAGAGACTATTGGGGGGGAAGGATGTGGAGCTATTGCTGTGAGCCAGGCTCAACATCGAGCCACTCAAGCTTTCGTCGTCTGGGTAAGACTCTTTAGAAGCTTCAGCTATTGCCAGTGCACTGAAACATAGAAAACAGATTTTCATCAATTAGGCCCTCCTACACAATTTCGATCTTTTCAGACATCTAGCAAATGGGAAGGAACAGAAAAGAGTGCCTAGTGTCAAAATTTAAGGAGCTCAGATCAGTTCAATCAGCCCCAATAGGTGGTATGCACGTGACGTCACAGCGCCCTCCACCTGTACCCCTCTGCCACAGAACTGCCAGGTCGGCCATATTGTTACCGCAGCCGGTGTTATTTTATATAGGAAGTGACTGTGTTTCTCAATTTTGTTACATTAATTTATCAATTTTTCATTTCCACGATGGTTATTTGTGCCGTATTTAGCTGCTCTGAGCAGCCAGCGAAGGATTCAGGAGTTCGTTTTTTTCATATACCGCCTTTTATGAAAAACCAGTGCAATAAAAATCTGGAATTATCTACCCGGGCGAGCACTTTGGATCAAACGCATAATTCGCAAAAATTTGCAAGAAAAATACGTGAAACATTATACTGAAGTTTGCAGTAAACATTTTCGTTGCGGTAAGTAAAAATTATGTCCATTTCCTCGTTCTTTCAACATTACAGAGCTTTGAACAAAGGTCCGACTTAGTGTGGAATTGAAACGAGGAAGCTTTTTTTCTTCAAATATATATGTTTTCCTTAAGGGGGGAGTAGGGTATAAAAGAATGTTTTTTTCATGAATGGTTTTTTGGGAATATTACAAAAGTAAATGTATTCTTCTATTAAGCATCTTATGAAGTAACATTTCAAGAACATTTGTTTAAATTTTGGCACAAAAATATGAAGAAATAGGCCGGTGGCAGCAGATTTGCGATGACGTCTCTCATTTGCGGTGTTCACCATATTTCAACGCAAAGTTATATGATACAAATGAGTAAAATTTTCTCATTAAAATATATGTTTTTCTTGGGTCCAACGTTGTCCCATTATGGATTTTAAAAATTTTTTGTGGTCGTTTAAAGCAAAAAATGTGATTTTTCACTAAAAATTTCGCCATTTTTAATGTGTAAAACACCTTTAATGTCGGAAAAAATAAGAATAAAGATCGCTGGACTCTGGAAATTTGTATGTAAAAAGTATGTACCAAATTTGAGAATGATCGGTTGAGTAGTTTCTTCAGGAGAGTGAACACCGACTTCGAAACTATGATTTTGAGAAAAACGCGTTTGAAGTTTCGAACTTTAAAAAGGCGAAAAATTTATTTATTTTTTTGAATTACACTGAATCATCGATCAGCATCGAATCAGCTCCTTTTCTTTCAAGTCTTCTTTGAATCGTAGCATGTTTGCTTTCTCGTTTTGCTTCTTTATCAGCCCTGGTAATACGAACGATGCCCTCGTGTTTCAGAAAGGTGTTTAACTTTGAGAGTTTTGCTCCGATTAACTTTAAATTTTAAAGCAATATTCTTGAAATGTTTCACTATAAGAAATCCCCCCTTAAATAGAATTCTATATAAGTCGATAATTTGTTATTTTTTAAGGTTGGATTCAAATGTTCGTTCATTTAAAATTGAGAATTTATCTTCTTCGTAGTTCATTAAACGTTCATTAAACATTACAGTTCAAAGGTGATTCTGACGTGCATTGTTGATGCCTCACTTGTAAATTCAATATCGAATTATTTAAAATTTAACTCTCTTCATTCTCTGAATTATTTATCAGAAATAATATTCATCTATTCTTCAATGTATTATCATTTATAAAAGATATTTATATCAATAATAATCTCAATTATTTTAAAAAAGTATGTAAACGATGGAATTATCGGGCTATCAACTTAACCTCTTCCTTTGGAGCAAAATATTATTTTTTCTGTTCATTCTGTTGATTATTCATTGTATCATTAATTCTTTGATTTATGGAAATTCATTTTTTCAATAAGAAATAACGATCATGATGTTAGTTATTGTAGAAATTAGTATGAAACTGGAAAAATTCTACCAGAAGTGCCATTAAGTGAACCACTTACTTCGAAACAAGCCATTACATTTCTACTTGATAAACACCTTGTTTTAATCCACTGAATCCAGCCATCAGTAAAAAAAAGTATGGGCGTCCGTCGATTTGTAAGCCTTGAGCTGTTCTTTGGTTGAAAAGTCTGTAGTATCTATAACTGCGGGTAATTCACTTTTTTCCGTTGATAAATCACTTATTTTCAACGAATACGAATCAATACCTTCACATAACGCGACTCCAACTTTATATCGTATAAAATCATCATCCGTAAGACTAGCAGAATAATTATTTCTAAATAAATTTGACATTTCCAGGGATTTTGTCTATATTGCACATGCACTAAAGCTGACTGAGCGCTATCAATATGGCCGCCGTTGCAGGTTGGTGGCGGTGCGGGCAGGAGGGAGTCAGTTTTACGAACTTATGCATACCACCTATAGAGGCGCTCTCATCACTAGTTCTTCATGGATCAACTACAGTAATACTTTGAGCCTTCTTTACCATTTTGAGTAGTGGGACTCACATATCTTCGCCTTAGGCTGATTTATTTCCTACAGTTCCCATTTTGTTAGAAGATTTTACGAAAGAATTGTAATTATTTCATAATTAAGCTTACCTAAACCCGATTCTTGCACTTTCTTCGTCAAACTGTTGTAATTCCCGCTCTTGTCTTTCATGCAAGAGTCGTATTCGTTCGCTTCGCTCTTGCAAGAATTCCTGGGTTTCCATCTCCATTTTTTGTTCTAAAAGAGCCCTTCTCACTGAAACGCGTTCTTCTAGCTCGCGTCGTTCACGATTCCTTTGAGCCTCCGCTTGCATCTTATTCTTCGATTGATAAGCCATAAGAATCTCCAGCTCGTAATTCAGCCTTTCCTGTAAAATAAATGAAAAATACTAGGATATAAAAAACACAAAACTTTTTACATATTAAGAAATTCAAGATTAAATTAAGCGCAAACCTTAAGATGATGACACTCGAGTTCCTGCGACTCATCCAAACGGATACTTTGCTTTTGTAGCATTTCGGCGATACTCTGCTCATACTGCTCACCCAAAAGTGCGAGTTTCCGCCTCTGTTCTTCTTTTAATTTCTTGATCACTGCCTTCTGTTCATCCTTCGGAGTAGTTTGTAATATTTGAGCTTTCAGCGCCTTATACTGACGCGTCTGTATCTTACACGTCTCCCTAAATTGCTTGCGGATCTGCATTTCTTTTTGCTAAAAATACAAAAAGGATATGGTTTAATTCAACTCGAAAGGAGTATTTTATTTCCTTTTATACAATTTTATGGAAATTAGAGAAAGAGAATAGTAATAGAATGACTTGAAAAAGATCTACGAATCATTTTGTAACTATATTTCTATAGTTCGCGTGGTTTTTGTTTTATTGAATAAAATTATATAACAAATTTTCCAATTGATTTTCTGACTTAACTATACAAAACTGTACGCGATAAAAATAAGGTTCAAAAACATTCAAACACTTTTCACTTTAAAATCATTCAATTTCTAAGAAAATGTTACAACTCGACAAATGTGCATTTAAGAATTTTTAATTAGACTGTTGGATCCAAAACCTATCGATTTTCAAATTGTGCAATTTTAACTGTTTTCTATTTGAACTCGTCCTTTTTTGAGGTTTAGTCTGAAATTATTCACTATTTGATATTCTGAATTTAAAATCTTTCAATAATAAGACTTTTTCTCCTTAGATTTTGAAAGTTTGAACGCTTCTGCTTTGATATTATTTACTTTCATGTGTGATTGTTTAAGTTATGAAAAGCAACCAAATGAATCTGAATTTTATACTATGAAATTATTGAACTGTCAAAGCTGTTGAACTTATAATCAAAATGTATTGAGCTTGAAACTTTTTAGAATCGAAATTATCCAATTCCAAACGCTTTTAATTCCAAATTGTGCAATTGCAAACGCAATAAAATTCTTTCATTTTTAACAGTTTCCATTCAAAACTGCTCAACTGAGGCTTTCAATTTGGGATTGTACGATGGAACAATAAAATTCATCTCTTTTTGAAAAATGAATTTCTTAGTATTCGATTTGGAATGCTTTTGACTTGAAAAAGCTCAACTATTAAGGCTCGCAATTTAAAATAAACGCCAGATGAAATAAATAAACGCAATTGATTATAAAATTTCTAATTTAGAAATCCTCAATGAGAAATTATCCAATTCGTCATGTTTTCAGTTCAGAAGTAATTTTTTTTGCTAACCAATTCAACTGTTTTCTGCGAAAATCCTCTTTTTTTTGAAAATTCGACAATTTTACCGTGATTCTCCGTCTTTCTTAGCTAAACAATTTTTTCTAATGTAACATTTAACTATTTTGCTGTCCTTCCCAGTTTGGAAATTCATATTTATTGTTGAAAGAATCGTATCTTTTAATAATAAAAATGGAACTGTTTCGCAGGAAATTTATCGATTACGTTTGAGGATCTAACACTTTTGTTGAAAATTTAATTTCAATTTTAAACTGAAAAATACAGTTTTTTTGTAACTTCGCAATTGAATTAAACTGTAGCTTATTCAGAATGGACCCGGTTTTTTTTTTCAATATTAGCTATCAAACTTCACGTTGAAAATTCGAATACTCTATTTCTGGTTCCAAAGTGATCTTTCTAATTTGGAACTCGAATCTGTTTTTAGCACTCCATATTTTTCGGGAATTCCAATTATCTGGGTTGAAAATTCATATTTTCGGGTTAGGAATATAAGTTTTTCATAACGAATTCGTCTCGATGGCTTAAAAATGTCATATTTTGGATCAAATGTCGTTTTTTTGTTTGCAAATATATTTTTTTGGTAGAATCTTAACTTTTTCGATTAAAAATAATAAAAAATCGGATGAGAATTATTCTTAACACTGAAAAACGAATAATCCTGATTGTAAAATCGAGTTGAGCAATTGAAATTAAAATTCTTTAGTTGAAAATTGAGTCGTTTTGTTGGAAATTCATCCTTTTTGTTTGAAAAATAACCTGTTATACTTGATCATTGAACTACTTTGTTCGAAATTCATATTTTTGAGTTGGATTTAGTTATTTTAGATCCAGAAAAAATCTGTGGTAGAAAAAGTATTTCTCTCCGTTGAAGATTATTATTCGAGTTGATATTTTACTATTTCAATGGTGGTTCAAAATGTAACTAAAATAAAAATCTTGCATTGTTTTTTCATACCATTTTGAAAAAAAATCACTTATCTTGGTTGTAATCATTAAACTACTTTTCTCTTTTTTTTTGTAATTGATTATGTTAAATATTTTCAGCTCAAAAT